>JAJPUD010013761.1:27300-43060 GCA_023553655.1 Myrmecobius fasciatus
ACACTCTTGGGGGCCACGCTCTCAGAGGCCACGCTCTCAGAGGTCATACTCTCAGAGGCCACACTCTTGGGGGCCACGCTCTCAGAGGCCACACTCTCAGGGACCACGTTCTCAGAGAACACACTCTCAGGGGCCATGCTCTCGGAGGTCATGCTCTCGGAGACCACACTCTCGGAGGCCCCATTCTCAGAGAACACACTCTCGGGGGCCACACTCTCAGAGGCCACACTCTCGGGGGCCATGAGAGATCTCTGGGGCCATGCTCTCGGAGGTCACGCTCTCAGGGGGACATACTCTAGGAGGCCATACTTTTGGAGGCCTGTAATTCTGCTCGCCCAGAACAAGGCAGGGTAGGGGGCTTTAAAGGGACGACCTGGGCTCTGGCAGGTTCCTGCTGGAAAGGGCCTCCTTCCAACCCCAGCACGAGGTCCTCGCCCAGGCCCCCAGCTCATGGCCCAGAGCTCAGGCTCCACACCCACTGCACAGCCAGGAGGCCTGGGGCCTCTCTCTGGTCCCAGGCGGGGACATTGGCCCGCAGCCTCCCCACTCACCGTTGAATGACAGGTTAATGGCCTCCAAGTAGTTCCCTTGGGCTGAGGTGGAATTGTCTCCTTGAGGAAAGCCCTCTGTGCAAGAGACCAAAGACAGGGTCAGCCCCACGGGGCCCACGGGGTCATCCAGGCCGACCTCCCCCGGAAGAAGCCCCTCCGCCACCACACGCCTCCAACGAGGGGCACGGCCCTCCCGGCGGCACCCGCACAGCTTTGAGCGCGGAGCCGACGTCTGCAGGACCAAGCTGGCTCCTTCCCCGGACCCTCCGAGCTCGGACCCTTGTTGAGGGGAGGGCCCGGGGAGGACGGGCGCTCAGGAAGAGCGGATTCTGTGGGCAGAGGCCGGCCCTCCGCTGACTCGGCCCAGCCCCGGTTCCAAGAGCACCTGTGGGTGACAAGTGTGTCCGCCCGGCTATGGCTAGCCTCAGGTCAGGGATCGGCACTCAGGCACCAGGGCTCACCGGGAGGCCTATGGGGGCCCAGTCACTGCCGCACCCCGAAAGGGCACCCAAGGAGGGTTTGCATCCTCTCCCTTGGCACTCTGAGTTCCCATAAACTGTACTCCTGAAGGCAGTGGGCACAGGGCAGTGCCGGGCACAGGGCAGGGCACACACGAGGCTCGCAGGAATGAGGTGCCCAGGAAATAAGCGAGCTGAGCCACCTCCAACCTGACCTTGGCCAAAGGCAGGAGCACGGACACAGAAGCGGGAGCCACGGTACCTGCCCGCTCCAGCCGCACCAGCACCGGGTACTGGACAAAGAGCTTCTTGATGGTCACTAGGAGCGACGTCCACTCTTCCCGCCTCTCGTTCTGAACCACCACCCTGCGAGGAACACGAGGGGGGCCCAGAGTGGGTGCTGGGGCCTGCTCCAGGCCTCGGGGGGCTCGGGCACCTGGACGCCCCTGGGCTCAGTTTCCCCCTCAGAGGCGGCCCTCGGCCGCAGAAGCCTGGGGGTCACAGCAGGAGAGCCGAGCCCCCCGACCGGCCGGCCTGAGTCTGAAGCCCATCCGTCACGCGGCAGCCAAACCTTCCCCTGGAGCTGGGGGGTGGGGCATCAGGGGCATTCTCTGCCATTGCCCGAAGGCCTGAGGCAGATGCTCGTGCCACACGAGCAAACGCTTCTGGGCAGAGCTGCCAAGGACGAGCCCAAAGGGAGGCCTGAGCCGTGCGGGCACTGAGCTGCCCGTCCTGGGGCGGGATCCAAGAAGAGCCAGTGGGCGCGTCGGGGCCCCAGCACCCCGAGAGCCCATGCACAGCTAACGCTGCCCCCGGCCCTCGGGGCAGAGGCAGACGCTCCCATGGCACAAAGGACCGGGCACACCAGCCCGACGGAGGAACCCCACACTGCCAGGCAGGACCCCGGGCTATGCGCCCTGGACAGGTCCCCTCACTCGGGCCTGCCTCGGTTTCCTCCACTGGCAAACAAGACGAGCTTATGTCTGGAGAGGGCACCGCCAATCTTGGGGCGCTCGGCCAGTTATCCTGGGAAACCTGGGGCCGCGGGAAAGGGAAGGCAGGGCCCTTGGGGGGCTCCAGCCCCTGGCTCCATCCAGGGGGGGCAGTGTCACCCCCGGGGCCCCTGGAGGACTGTCCGGGAGGCCCAGCGCTGCCCAGCTTGGCCAGAGTCGCCAGCGTCCAGCGGGGAGAGGGCACTGCAAGCTGGACGTTGCTCCCCACCCCAGGCTGGGCTTTCTTCAGGGGGCAATGTGGGTGACAGGAGGCTCCTAGGGGACCTCGATGCAGGACCCTGGACAGCGCCGGCTCAGAGGGACACCTGGCAGTGACTGAGCCCGAGGTCCCTTAATGGAAGAAGGGGCCACCCCAAGCCCCTGCACTGAAGCCCTCGGTGCCCAGAGCTCCCGGCACCCCGCACTTAGCTGGGGGGTCACCCCCATGGGCCATGTGGGTCCCCGCTGCCCTGGGCCTCAAACCAGGTCAGCTCTGGGTCTGCGGCCCACGCGGGCGCGAGGGTGAGTCCCCTCCCCTCGCCAGGTCGGGGACCCCAGCGGCCCGTCCTTCACCCCAGCCCATCCCCCACTGGATGGCACAGAGCACCACTGCACAAAGGGCCGGGCCCAAGTTCCAGTCCAGCCTCAGACACCGGCTAGCTGGGTGACAGCAGGTGAGTCCCCCGGCCTCTGCATACCTCAGTTTCCTCCCCTGTAAAATGGGACCCCTCCCCGAGTGCAGGAGATCACATCATTAGCCCAGTGCCTGACTCTAGGAGGTGCCTCACGTGGCCATCCCCACACGGGCCTTCTCTATTCTGGGCCTGGGCATCCAGAGGGCACCCGATCCCAGCCCCCGGCCCCGTCTGCCAGCCCTGGGACTGGCTCAGCGCCAGGCTCACCCGTCCCCTTGGTGGCCCTCAGGGCGGCAGGTGCTCAGCGCCGGGCATGGACGCTCTGGGACCTGACGCCCAGCGCACCCTGCTGTGTCTGGCACACGGGAAGCCCAAGGAAACGCCCTCTGCTCCTTTTCTCTCCCCTTCCTCCCTCCTTCCTCCTCTTCCTCTCTGCCACGAGGCCTTCACTGGACCCTTCCTCTGCCCGCCCCGGCGTCCCCGGAACCCTCAGCCTCGGGGGGGCTTTCCGGGCCACGTGGCCCTCTCTGCACCCACCGCCGTCCCCGGGCCGCCCAGCCTCTCCCCAATCACGTGGGCAGAGCCACAAACCCGGGGGCACCTCGGAAAATGGCGGCACGCGCCAGCAAACCTACTTGTAAAAGTCTTCACAGAACCTGCCCTCGTGATCCTGCCGAATGGAGGCTCGGTGAGGCTCAGGAAACTCATCTGGGGGGACGGGGGGGAGGGGCGTCAGCAAGGGTGGAGGAGGGCGGCTTCCCGGGCCCCCCCCAGCACCCCCACCCCTCCCTCTTCACAGGAGCTCGGCTGAGGGCGCACCCGGGCACCCCCCACCTCATGGGGCTCTCCCACCACCAGCCTCCGGGACTCGCCACTCGTGAGGGGAGAAGGGACCCGGCGGCTGAAGCCACATGTCCGTGCCCTAAGAGCGGCCGCTGGCGCCAAAGCAGTGATGGGCCAGGAGGAGGAGGAGGCCCGGCCTCCGGGAGGAGGGAGGAGGAGGCCCCGGCCTCCGGGAGGAGGGAGGAGGAGGCCCCGGCCTCCGGGAGGAGGGAGGAGGAGGCCCCGGCCTCCGGGAGCCCAGTCTCACCAGCAGCAGGACGTGCCCAGGACCCCAGGGAGGGGGCCCAGAAGGACTCACCAATAGACTTGGCATCATAGAAAGTTCTAGAAAACAGGACCACGGTCACCTCATGGCTACAATTCTTCTCCTGCACGAGAGAGGCGGGGGGGGGGTGCTGATTCCCTCCTCCCCCCAGGGTCCCAGGGAGCCCCCTGCCCTCCTGCCCGGGAAGCTCAGCCCGGTGCCCGAGCCAGGAGGGCGGCGGGCTGTGGAGGCCGGGGCCTGTGCTCTGCCACAAGACCCGCTGTCTGGGCCGGTTCTCTGATGCCAGGTCGGGCTGGCAGGAACACGGAGCCAGCTGGTGCCCCAGTCAGGGTCCCAGCCCGGATGGTGGCACCCTCCCACCCCCCCAAGAGAGCCCGACCGCAGGGGGAGCCTCCTGGCTGGCCGGACTGCCCAGAGGGGGAAAGATTCAGGGCCCCCAGCGCCAACAAGGGCTCAGGAGCCAGGCCTGTTCCCCACGTGCCCCCTCTCTCCCTGGCATGCCTCAGGCTGGCACGTTTCCCTCTCCAGGCCCCAGAGGGTGCAGCTGTGGAAGCGGTCTTGCCCCCCGGGGCACATCTGGGCACCCACTGCCCTCTCACCCCATCCCCTCCTCAGGGCCGCCCGCTGGGGAATCACTCCCATAAACAGCATCAGTGAGCACTGACTCCCCTGGAGCACTGACTCTGAGCCTGACCCTGAACCCTGGGCCTCAGGCACTACTGTGCCCGTTTTCCAGATGAGGAAACTGAGGAAGGCCCAGGTAAAGGGGCTTGCCCAGAGTCCCACAGCTAGTCAGCGTCTGAGCCTGGATTTGAACTCAAGCCCTCATGACTCAATACTCCCATAGGTTTGGGCTCTGAGGGTCAGTGAGCTCCACGACCTCCTGGGCTGAGCCGGTCCCTCCACAAAGGCCGACGGCGGCCCGCGGGGCTGAGGGCACGGCCCCAGTCGGGGTCAGAGGTCGGCTGACCTCGCTCAGCTTCCCCTCCCCTCCCCCCCAGGTCCTGACCCAGCAAGTCCCAGCCTACCTTCCACTTGGTAAAGAGGTCAGCAAGGAAACCATTCACAGCTTTTTCAAAATACAAGTCTCCTGCAAGGGGAGGAGCAGAGCATGAGGGGGGCGGGGGGGGAGGGGGACTGGGGCAGCACTGGTCTGAGAAAAGCCAGGGCGGGGCCCACACCAGGCCAGGGGGCGTGGCGGGACACCTGCTCCTCCTCCCTCGGGCCCACACCCACCCTGGCACCGGAGCCTGCTCCTTAGCCCCATTCCTGTGGGACGCCGGACGCCTGAGGGCCGTGAGCCCCACGCTCTCTGACATCATGCCAGATTACCCAGAGGGCAAGGGGCAGATGCCAGGGGGAAGGCGGGCTACAGAGGCCCTGGGGGCTGGCAAAGGAGAAGGGAGACGGAGCGTTGGGAACAGGGCAGGAGCCAGCTTCGAGCACAAGGGGTCGAGGGGACCGCGTCCTCCCGGGAGCCGGGGCTGGGCCAGTGCCGACCGGGACGCGGCTGCAACTACAGGGCAGGAAGGAGTGGTGTTGTGCAGCGAACAGATGCCCCGGGGGAGGGGAATCAGGGAAGGCCAGAGTGCCCGGCGGGGCAAGAGCTATCAGCAGCAGCCCACCGGGACAGAAGGAGGACAGGGATAAGGTGTTGGCTGTGGAGTGGCACCGCACCGAGGGAAGATATCTGATGGAGCCGTGCCAACCTCCCGACCTGGAGGGCAACCTCAGCCTTGGGAAGGTGAGAAAACCAGCAAGAGATTCTCCTCCAGCCCTGGCTCACAGGCCCGTGGGAACCCTGGCAGGGAGGAGCCCACCCGGAGCCAGGAATGGAGGAAAGCTGGGCGAGCCCGGCCCACAGGGAGCGAGCTCTGCCCGCCCGGCACAGGACAGGAGGCCTGAGAGAACTCTGCCCACCTGGCACAGGACAGGAGGGCAGGGAAAGAACCCATGGACTCAGCAGTTCTCTAGAAAGGAACTCTGCAAATGCAAAGCTAAGTCATCCCGGGGAGGAGGCCCCGGCTGGAGAGGCCGCTGGGGACACAGAGCAACATGTGGCAGGAGAGACGGGAGTACAGTGGTTAGAGCGCCGGTCCTGCAGTCAGGAGGAGCCGAGTTCAAATCCAGCCTCAGACACCTGACACTTACTGTGTGACCCTGGGTATCCCCAGTCACCCCCCACACCCACAAGGGCACGTAGGGAAGCAGGATGTGAGGAAGGGGAGCAGGGGACAAAGGCACGCAATGGCAAAGGAGCGTAAGAGTCAAAGGCACTGAATGTCAGAAGGAGCTGAGGCTGCAGAAGGGGAGAAAAGAGGCCCCTGGAAGAAGGGAGAGGAGGCCTCCCGGCCAGCCGGGCCCAGCTGGAGCAGCAGAGCACCCAGGGAAGGAAGAGGCTGGCCCCTATGAAAGGGGCCCAACACCAACCCCAACGGGCACGTGGAGCCAAGGAGGGCCCAGACCACTGTATGAGGCTCTGCTGCCGCCCTCCTGGAAGTGGGCCTTTTGCCTGGCACCGCCCACTGCCGGCGCCAGGCCCCACCTCCTCGGTAGCCCCAGTCTCTCAGGACGCCGGGGAGTGCTCCCCAGGACCATGGCTCTGCCAAACAACTCCCCCACAGAAGCAGCCAGAGCCTGATTAATGGGCACACTGTCTGCCCGGCCACTGCACCCTATGGATGCCAGCCAAGTCCCAGCTGAAACTTGCAGAGGCACTGTACTGGGACGCGGGCGCCTGGGGCATGGCCGCTGGTTTTTCTGTCCACATCCTCACAGTAGGCAATCAATAAATGCTTTTTCTTTCATTCATTCATTCGTGACAACAGAAAAACGACAAGAGCTATTCTCGCTTTGTCTTGTGTCAGAGCTGCAAGGGGCAGTGTGAGGAATACAGAGAACCCCAGAGACCCTTGAGGAGCCCAAGGAACCTCGGCCCAGCCATCTGCGACGCAGCGCAGCGAAATGAAGCTCCGACGCGGCGCCTGAGCCACTCTGGGTCACCTTGGCGAGGCTCGGGAGAGGCAGCCCCGGAGAATAAGGGAATAAGGCAAGAGGAGGAGATCTGCAGGCTCTAGAACAGTGAGCTGGACTCCTAGTCCGGGCAAAACTCTAGAACACGCTGTGAACGGGGCAGAATAGGGAGGAGGAATCCCAAAATGGCAGCCTGGCCCCCTGCGGACACGGGGACCCCACAGCTGGGGACAGCAAACAAAACAGGAGACCAGTGGGGGACCCCCTCAACTGAGAAATGGGACCCCAACTGCAGGAGAGGAAGATGATGGAGCACTCCCCAAATGGGACCAATACGAGTATCCTGACAAACACCGCAAGACCGGTACACAATGAGGCAGAGGGAGACGAGAATCCACACCGAGGACCCCGAGGTGGGCAGAAGCCGCAAGGAAAGGCTGGTGGGCTCAACAAGACCGGTGAGCGCCCCCAAGTAAGCGCCCCCTTTGCACGCCCTTCACGTGACGGGCAACACGGCATCCGCTGACCGGGCCCGGCCTGGAGAAACGTTTCTTACGGGAAGGAGGAGGAACAAAAAGGAAAGGAAATGACCTGGTGACCAAAGGCGCTAAGACAAAACAAGCCCGTCCGCTGCCCGCCAGCCTTGGCGCCTTGTGCTGGCAGATAATGGCTGCAAGCATCACTCAGATAGATGGGAGCATTTGATCCAGCTTTGGGTTTGGGGGTTTTTAAGGACAGAAAGCTGCAGCCCAGACGATATTCTAAGTGGGCAGCCCCAGAGTCGGCTCGGAAGGGGTCTCCAGCAGAGTGCCCAGAGATCAGCTTGTACTGGGCATTTCTATCAGTGACGGGGTGAGGGCAGGGCGCTCCTCAGGTCTTCAGAGGGCACAGAGCTGAGCAGGACGGCCAGGAGCTGTACCCTGGACCCACGAGAGCTAGGCGGGCCGAACCACTGGGTTAACTCCAATAAGATCGAGTGGGACCGGGTCAATGTCAAGTCCCACGCTTGGGTTCAGCAGCCGTGGCTTCCCATGGATAACCTGGGCAAGGCAAGCATGGGCAGAGGACAAATTTTATCCGAGAGAGCTCTGGGTAAGCTCAACGAGGTGCCCGAGAGCAAAGGAGACAACACAGTCTCAGGGGGCCCAGGGGAGGAAAGGGCACCTGGGATGAGAAGATGAGTGTCCTCCAACAACATCTGGAGAACTGTGTTCAGTTGCGGGCTCCGCTGTCCAGGACGGACACTGATAAACCGGAGGCTGCCCAGAGGAGAGCAAAGGGGGCACTGATGGGTCTCAATCTGGGGCTGAAAGAGCTGGGGACGTTCAGCCTGGAGAAGAGAAGACTTGGGGGACGGAGGGGAGGAAACGGGCGATAAGCTGGCTGTATCAAATGTCAGAAGGCTGGGAGAGCGATACACTTCTCTGTGGCCCCGAAAAACAGCCGGGATCCTTGTGGGCCGGAAGGTGCAGAAAGACAAAGGGAGGCTCGGCCGTCCCAAGGAGGAGCAGCCTGTCCTCCAGGCGGAGGGCTCTCCCGAGACAGAAGGGACGGAGCCGAGAGAGGGTGGTCCCCGAGAATCCTCCTCACTCCGCTAGGTTCTGCGACTCTGGGAGCTCCAGTGCCCCCAAGGAGAGAGAGCAGCCAGGGGACTAGGAAGAAAGGACGACGGACTGAAGCCCAAAGGGACTCCCAGCTGCCCTTCTCCAGACGGGGAAACCGAGGTCCTGAAAGCAAATGCCCTGCCCAAATGCCCAACTCTCCTCTGCGATTCCCAGTACAGTACAGGACCTGGAGGACCAAGCCTATGAAAGGAAGATCTGAATTCTAATACAGTTCCCGACCCTTCCCAGCTGTGTGGCCCCGGGCACAGTGTCACCATCTGTAAAATGGGGATCCTAAGACCACCGATCTCCCCGGGTCGCTCTTGTTACTGAGTGAATCCTCTTAGTGGAAGGGGTAGTTGGAGACTGGGGGGAAGGGGACAGGCACCAGGGGAAGCACTGGGCAAACGTTATCCAAAGTGACGAGAGATGCAGAGGATCAGAAGGTGGGACGGGCACCAGCAGGGAGGACAGCCCCATGGGCCTCTGCAAGGCCTGATTAAGGACCCCGACGCCGGCCCTCGGATCGTGCCATCTCAGCACTGCTTTGGGGGCAGCCTGAGGAGTGTCGCAACTCTGAGCACCCGCGTCTAAACGTGACCTTACCATAAATATCAAAATCCCACATTTCACAGCTCATCTGAATAAATATGTAAACCATGGCCGAGGTCGAACGGAACACCACCTGAAAAGAAAGGACACGGTCACATGTTTCAAAGACAGGCCGAAGGTCACTCGCCCGTCACCACAGGAAGAACAGCTTTTCACATGGGGCTCCCTTCTCCCCACGTTGCCCGGCCTGGCCCTGCTGCCTCAGTGGGATAGAAGACGGCAGGGGTGGTGACCAAGCAGAGCTAGTGAGGAAGAGGAGGAGGCGAGGAAGGCCCAGGGCTTCCAACCTGGAGCATCTCACTCCTCCCAGGAGACTCACTGTTCCCTCCCTTGGAGCCTGGAGTAAGGGAAGGCTTCGGGGGGATGGGCAGGGTTTGGCTTGGTAGGAAGTAGCAGGAGGACATTCTGGGAAGGGGCACAGGCTGAGCCCGAGCAGGGGCCAAGCTCCCTCCCACCCCTTAAACCTGAGAGTCCCTGAAGTCTTAAACCTCGTTGTGCTGGGAAGGGTGTGACTGTGAGACCGCCGGAGAGACCAGATGATGTTCATGGGATGAGGGGTCTCAGGGAAAGGGAAACCACGCGTCCTGGCTTCCTCTTAGGGAAGTCTGAAGCCCACAGAGTGATGTCCATGTAGGTTGGGGTGTTTTGTAATATCCAAGGGCAGGCTGGGGAAGGACTGAAACCGGCTCTTTCCTGTAGTTTGTAACTCAGAAGGAAGGCAAGAGCCCTTTGCTCACTTATGTGGATCCCTCCCCTCTCCTCTGTCCATCTCATGGGGATCTCGGCCTCTGCGTACGGGGGTCCGTGCACAAGGATGCTCGGCCATGGACTCCATGGCTCACGCCTGGGCCCGAGGAAGCGAGAAGGCTCCTCATCCTCACTCTGCCCCGGGCCCCGGCTCGGTTTCCTCCTGCACAGATCAGACGGGAAACCTGCCCCAGCCGTCCTACCAGGGGGTGGCAAGCAAGTGCTTTGTGGCCCTCCGAGCAGTAACGGTGGCCACTCTGGCAGAAGCTGCCAGAGCCCTCCTCTCCTGGGAGCACAAATTAAACCCTTTCGGCGACAGGTCACCTAAGTCTCCTATTCCATGTCCCCAAGCAGCAGGGAGGTTCCTTCAGGGCACACACTGATCATGTCCCCATCCTGCCTCCATCACTGGCTCCCCTGTCACCGCGCTGAGGCACAGAGAAGCCAGGGGAGAACTTTACCAAGTCCTTCCCCTCCCCAAAGGAAATGGCCAGCACTTCCAGGCCAAGGCAGATGGACCTCGACAAACTGTGGCCCAAGGCCCGCTCTTAGGGGAGGGAACTTCTCAGGAGGCACGTGGCGAGGGGGGAGGTGGCATTCTGGGAGGGCTCTTACCCGAGTGTCTTCGCTGATGTACCCACACATGACTTTCTCGCTCTTCACCCACAGCTCACCTGCCTGGGCCCTAAAAGCAAGAGACCACAACAGGTGTTACAAAGGAGTCTTACGTGCAAGGGGCAGCAGAACAGAAGAAAGAGAGAACAAGATTTAGATTTAATGTCAAACAAATAAAAAATAAACCCAAATGACAGCTGTGCAAAAGGGAGGCAGGAGGGAAACCTGGGGAGGCAGTGGACTGCTCCTGCCTCCAGTTCCTATTACAAGCACAGCTCACATTTAAGGTTTGTGAAACACTTTCTATCACATCCTCCCACTTTGTATTTAAAACAACTCTAGGAAGTGAGTGCTCCCCATAGTTCCATTTTACAGATGAGGAAACTGAGGTCCAAAGTGAAATCAATTGTCTATGGTCACATGGCAGTTAAAAGACAGAAGTGAAATTTGAACCTAGGTCCTCAGACTTCACATCCATTGTTTTTTCCACATCATTTTATTTCCAAACATCTGCTATCCTATGCTGCTGCTGCTGCTGCTGTTATTGTTACTACAACTGCTTCCTTTGGAGGTAAGTAAAATCTGACATTTCATGGGAAGCCCCCATCGGTGACGGTCTACACAGCTGCTCCCGCTGGGTCACAAAAGGGCAAATATGGGGGATGACTCACCGGATACCTGCCAATTCCACCTTCTGAGTGATGTAGGCACATGTGCTGACCTGGGAGAAAAGAATAAAGAAAGAGAGACTGAGCACACAGACAGCCCAGGAGGAAACAGGGCCCCAAGGCTGCCCAAAGTCTGATTAACAAACACCACAAGGGTAGGGATGACCTCGCTCAAGGACAGTGACACTTAAACAGCCAAAAAAGCAAAGTCAGGAGTATAACTGACTAAAGAGTCTGCTCCACCCCACTGTCTGCCTGCCTCTCTCTCTCTCCGTCTCCGTCTCTGTCTCTGTCTCTCTCTCTCTCTCACACATACACACACACACACAGACGCACACACTTGTCTATGTTACAGTAACAGTGAAACCAGTCTGGTCTTGTCTAAAAAATAAAGTGGTGGATAATGAACTAGATTAGATACACAGTGCTCAGTAATAAATGACCACAGTAACCTAGTGTTTGACAAATGCAGAGACCTAAGCTTTTAGGGTAAAAACCATTTGACAAAAGTGCTGGAAAACTGGAAAGCAGTTTGGCAGAAACAAGGTACTGAACAACATTTCATACCACGTGTGAACTCAAATGAGCAAATGACTGGGACATAAAGGTTGATATCATAAGCACTGAATACGCTTAACTATCAGTTCTATAGACAAGGAAGAATCTGTGACCAAACAGCAGATGGAGAGCATTACAGGATATAAAATGGAAAACTCTGATGACAAGAAATTAAAAAGGTCTTATAAACAAAACCAATGCCGTCAAAATCAAAGGCCAGGAAAGGTGGAAAATGTGTATAGTCTTTCTGATAAAGGCCACATTTCCAAATATTACAAGGAAAAAAAGAGCCATTTCCCAACTGATGAACAGGCAGTTTTCAGAAGAAATCAACGTTATCAAGTCACATGGAAAAAGGCTCTAAATTACTATTGATTTAAAAAATGCAAATTATATGTCCAAAGAAGAACTGGAACTCTTGATTGAACACCAGATAGATAATTTTGACTATATTAAGTTACAAAGTTTTTGTACAAACAAAACCAATGCAGTCAAGATTAGGAGGGATGCAATAAATTGGGAAATCATCTTTACATTTAAGGGTTCTGATAAAGGTCCCATTTCTAAAATATATGGAGAACTGTCTCATATTTATAAGAATTCAAGCCATTCTCCAATCGATAAATGGTCAAAGGATATGAACAGACAATTTTCAGAGGATGAAATTAAAACTATTTCTAATGATATGAAAAGGTGCTCCAAATCACTATTGATCAGAGAAATGCAAATTAAGACAACTCTGAGGTACCACTAACACACCTGTCAGGTTGACTAAAATGACAGGAAAAGATAATGACGAATGTTGGAGGAGATGTGGGAAGGCTGGGACAGTGATGCATTGTTGGTGGAACTGTGAACGGATCCGGCCATTCTGGAGAGCAATTTGGAGCTATGCTCAAAAAGTTATCAAACTGTGCATACCCTTTGACCCAACAGTATTTCTACCAGGCTTATATCCCAAAGAAATCATAAAGGAGGGAAAGGGCCCCACATGTGCAAGAATGTTTGTGGCAGCCCTTTTTGTAGTGGCTAGAAACTGGAAACTGAAAGGATGCCCATCAGTTGGAGAACGGCTGAATAAATTATGGTATATGAATGTTATGGAATATTATTGTTCTATAAGAAACGAGCAGCAGGATGATTTCAGAGAGGCCTGGAGAGACTTGCAAGAACTGATGCCAAGGGAAGTGAGCAGAACCAGGAGATCATTATACACGGCAACAACAGTACTATATGACGATCAATTCTGATGGACATGGCTCTCTTCAACAATGAAATGTTTCAGACCAGTTCCAGTTGTTCAGTGAAGAAAGCCATATACATCCAGAGACAGGAATGTGAAATGTGGACCACAACATAACATTTTCATGCTCTCTATTGACGTTTGCTTGCATTGTATTTCCTTTCTCTGATTTTTTTTCTTGTACAAAAATGATAAGTGTGGAAATATGTATACATATATTCGACTTGTCAAGTATTTTAACATAATTAACATGTAGTGGACTTCCTGCCATCTAGGGGAGGGGTGGGGAGTAGGGGGGGGGAATTTGTAACAGAAAGCTTTGTAAGGGTCAATGTTGAAGAATTACCCATACGTATGTTTTGCAAATAAGTTTTAATAAAAAATAAAAATAAATATTTTTAAAATGCAAATTAAAATAACTCTGAGGTATCGCTTCACATCTATTAAATTGGCTGAGATGAGACAAAAGGAAAGTACTGAAGGGGATCTGGGAGAACAGAGACACTATCCTACCACAGGTTTAGCTGTAAACTGATCTAACCATTCTGGAGAACAATTTGGAACTATATCCAAAGGGCTATCAAACTGCATACTTTCTCACTCAGTGAGATCACTACTAGGTCTGGATCCCAAAGAATTCAAATGAAAAAGGAGCACGATCAATCTGTACAAAAATGTGCAGAGCAACTCTTTTTGTGGTGGCAAAGAATTAGGAATTGAGGAGATGTTTATCAATTAGGGAATGGCTGAACAAATCGTGATAACATGATGAAATGTTACTACGATGTAAGATAAGTTTCAGAAAAACCATATAAGACGTACACAAAGTGAACAGAACCAGGATTTCCTGGCATATGTGTACACATCGTCGGCAATAAAAGCAATATTGGAAGGCTTATCATATGTGATGGATTTAGTTACTCTGACCAAGACAATTCCAAAGGACCCATGATGAAAAAGGCCATTGACCTCCTGAGAGAGTTGCCAAAGAAAGATTACAGGTGACTTTTTTAAACTGTGTTTCTTTTTATTGGGGGAAGGGAGTACACAATATGGCTAATATGAAAATGTTTTGCTTAACTTTACCTTTTACTTTAAATTTATGGAATAAAACAAGCATTTTCACAACACAGTACAATTAAAAAGATAACCTTTCAAATATACAACAAAAATATCATGCAAATTTCTTTTTTTCCTCCTCCCCCTCTAACCTATAGATGGCTACCATTAGACACAAAGAGGTGTGTCTGTGTATGCACATATATATATATAATTATATAGGTGTGTATGTATATATGTACATATACATGTGTATTTATAAATTTTATACTACTTCTATTTATCAGTTCTTTCTCTGGATATAGATAGCATCTTTCTTCATGTTCTTTATACTTAATTTGGGTATTTATACTAGACAAAATAATCTATTCACTCAAAAGTCATTCCTAAAACAATAATGCCTTTACTGTGTCCAACATTCTCTTGGTTCTGCTCACTTCACTCTTCATTATTTCATGCAGTTCTTTCCATATTTTTCTAAACTCACTGAGCTCATCATTTCTTATAACACATTAGTATTCCTTTATATTCCACGACTTGTTCAGCCGTTTCCCAACCAAGAAACACTCCTACAATTTCCAGTTCTTTGACACTAGAAGGAGAGCTGATCTAAACATTTTAGAACAAATAGGTTCTTTTCCTTTTGCCCTAATCATCTTTTGAAAAAGGCCAAGTAGTGGTATTGCTAGGTCAAAGGATATAGGCTATTTACTATAACTTTGGGCATAAGTCCAGATTGTTCTCTAAAATGGTTGGATTGGTTCCCAATTCCACCACAGATAAATTTGTATCCCAATTTTTCCCCAAACTCCCAACATTTGTCACTTTTTCCTTCTATCATTTCAGCCAATCTGTAGGATAAAATGATACCTCAAAGTTGTTTTAATATGTATTTCTCTACTCAGTAATGAGTAGAATAATTTTTCGTATGACCAGAAATTGCTTTAATTTCTTCATTGGAAAACTGCCTGTTCATGTCTTTAATCATTTATCAACTGGGGAATTCTTCATATTCTTATAGATTTCACAAAGTTCTTCATATATTTTTGATATGAGACCTTTACTGATAAACTATCTGTTAAAATCCCCCCCCAATTTTCTGCTTTCCTTTTAATCTTGGATATATTTATTTGTATAAAACCTTTTTTAATTTAATGTAATTGAAATTATCCATTTTACATCTAAATTTGCTCTTATTTATTCATAAATTGTTCATTTATCCATACATCTAGTAAGTGATATGTTCCATGTTCTTCTAATTTCCTTGTGCAATCTCTCTTTACATGTAAGTCGTATATCCATTTTGACCTTATCTCAGTAAATGGTGTAACACATTGGTCCATGTCCAGTTTCTGACATACTGCTTTACAGTTAACCTAACAATTTTTACCAAATAATGAGTTATTATCTCAAAATCTTAAGTCTGTACATTTGTCAAATACAAATGTTTGTTGCTGCTAGAAATTATATGTCTACTTTTAGCCTCTGATAATTATAGTTGTATGATACTATTAAAACCTGGTACTGCTAAAAAGCTCCTTCATTTGTACTTTTTTTCATTATTTCCTTTGATATTCTTGACTATTTGTTTTTCCAAATAAATTGTGTTGCTATTTTTTCCCTAATTTAGTAAAATAAATTTTTGGCATTTTAATTGGGATGGCATTGAATATAAAAATTAGTTTGGGTAAAATTGTAATTTTTTCTTATATTGGCCCTGACTACCCATGACCAAATCTAACTTTATTTGTGTGAGAAGTTTTGGGTTTTGTTTTTATTATAATTGCATTTATATAGTTCCTGGGTTTGTTTTGGCAAGTGTACTCCTAGGTATTTGATACTGACTACAGTTATTTTAAATGAAATATCATTTATGTATTTATTTTTTCAATTTAATTTTTTTATGATAGCTTTTTATTTTTCAAAATAAATGTAAA
>JAJPUD010013762.1:0-14929 GCA_023553655.1 Myrmecobius fasciatus
GTGTGGGGAGTTGGGGGGGAAATTTGTAACAGAAAGCTATGTAAGGGTTAGTGTTAAAGAATTACCCACACATGTGTTATGCAAATAAAATAAAATTAAAAAAAAAACATTACTATGTATAGGGACTAGCAGGGAATAGGCAGAATTAGCAGGGAAGTTAGTGTTGGACATTTGTGTTAGAAAGATGTACTCAATGAATTGAAAGTGCTAAACAGCATATCATACTACAAACTTTGAAATGATATGATATTTTCATGCAAAAATTCTCTACAAGAATTTAGATCACAATCTAACCTAAACATACCTCTTATGTCATGCTTTTCCTTGCCTTCTCATAAAAAATAGAAATCTAGGCAATGTATCAACAATTACAAAATTACATTGTATAAATTCAAGATCTAAGTGCTGAAGTTGTCTAAAGTATAGGAGTGAGCAAGCAATATTGATCAAATGGATCGACATCCTGCATGTCCTTTTGTAGGATGGGTTTCATCATTCCCATTATCATAGATATCTTTTGAAGAAGAAGGAATATGTTCCCTATGGGATTAGTGGTACATATAAAATAATAATGATGATAAATTATATTTGAATAATGATTCATGGCTTACAAAACATGTTGCTAATAAAAATTTTGTGAAGTCAGCAGTAAAAATATTTTATCCATGAAAGAATAGTGTTTCATATTTGGTCAAGATCATCTACTTTGAAGACTTACAGGGTAGAATTGAGATTGCAGAATGAAGCCATGAAGCTGCTTAGTTTTCCTCAAAAAACATGTGAAACCAAGCCTCTGAATAGAGTCTGACAGAATGATACCACTCTATAGCTCAATATATATTGGAAGGATTTCAAGAAAGGTCAGTCTTACTCCAGACAGAATCTGGAAAAGCCAGTGAGAGGTTCTTAAACAAAAGAGATCAGCAGCAAAGACCATTGGGTCTGATTTTGCAGAGAAACAGTTCAGTGAGATACCCACTCAGTAGGTACCAGCTCAGAAGGGAAATTCTGGGAAACCAGAGAGTTTCCTAGAAAAAGCAGATAAAGGTACCCCTTGCTTAAGCAAAACACCAAAAGCAAGGGCACCGGTGCTTAAAACCAAGGCTCAGAGCTGCACAGGTGCTTGGGATCATACCCCCTTTACCTCAGGAGCAGAGCTCAACCACAAAAGCAAAAAAAGAGGAATTACAAAAATAAAAGGAAAGAAAATGAACAAGAAACAGAAAAGAAGCTTGGCCATAGAAAACTACTATTCTATACTATAAAACTTCTTACCACTACTGGAAAATCTCAAAAATTGATGAAATAGATTCATACCCAAAGAGGCTTTTTGGAAATGCACATGAAAGTCTTTAAAAGACAAATAAAAAAGGTAGAATAAAAATGAGAAAAGAAATGAGAGGTATGCAAGAAAGAGTCCACAGCTTGGAAAAGGAAGGCAATTCCCTAAAAAATACAATTGGCCAATTAGAAAAAAATCCACTGAAGAAAACATTTTTCAAAAGTAGAATTAATCCAGTGGAAAAAGGAGATGAAAAACCCAACTGAAGAAAATCTTATATTAAAAACTAGTCTAGAGGCAAATGGAAGCTAATGACTCTATGAGATATCAAGAATCATCCAAACACTACCAGGACAATGTGGAAAAAGAGAATAAAAGTATATACAAGGGAGAAAATAGGATGGAGGGAAATACAGAGCTGATAATCATAATTGTGAATGTGAATGGGATGAAGCTGAAACAAATAGGAAAGTGGATTAAAAAACTGAACCCTGCAATATGTTGCTTACAAGAAACACATGTCACACAGAGAGACACATACAGAGTAAAGGTAAAAGGTTGAATCAAAATTTACTATTCTTCAAATGAAGTAAAAAAGAAAGCAGTGGTAGAAATACTCATCTCAGATAACATGAAAGTAAAAATAGATCTTATTAAGATAGGTAAGGAAGGAAAACACATTTGATAAACAGTACCATAAATAATGTAGTAATGATATTAAATGTATATGCACCACATGGCAGAGCATCCAAATTCCTAGAGAAGATATTAAGACAGTTACAGGAATAAATAGATGGCAAAATTATATTAGTGAAGGACCTCAACCGTCCCCTCTCAGGATCAAGCAAATCTACCCACAAAATAACAAGAAAGAAACTATGGAGGTTAATAGGATCCTAAAAACCTAGACATGATAGACCTCTGGAGAAAATTAAATAGAGACAGAAAGGAATGCACCTTTTTCTTGACAGTATATGACACCTACACAAAAACATTGACCATATATTAGGACATAAAAGCTCACAATCAATAGCAGAAAGGTATAAATGGTGAATGTTTACTTTTCAGACCACATTGTAATAAAAATTGTATTCATTAAATGGCCAGGAAAAAAATAGATAAAAAACCAATAGGAAATTAAATACTCTCATTCTAAAGAATGAATGGGTCAAACAACAAATCATAGAAGCAATGCATAATTTCATCCGAGGGAATGGCAATAATGAGATATCATACCAAAACCTATAGGATGTAGCCAAAGAAGTTCTTAGGGGAAATTGTATATCTCTAAATAGCGAAGTGAGTAAAGTAGAGAATGACGAGATCAATCAATTAGGCCAGCAATTAAAAAAAAAGCTAGAAAAAGAACAAATTTTAAAAACTCAAATTAAATACCAAATGACAAATTCTGAAACTCAAAGGAGAGAATAAAAAATTGAAACTAAGAAAACTTTTTGAAGTAATTAATAAACCTGAGTTGGTTTCATGAAAAAAAAAATCAACAAAATAGATTAAGCTTTGTTCAATTTTATTAGGAAAAAAAAAAAAAAAAAAAACCCAAACCCTAACAACAAAAAAATTAATAAATAAAATACAAAAGGGTAAACTTACAACCAATAAAAAAAAATCAAAGCCATAATTAGAAGCTAATTAGCATAATTAACATAATTAGAAGCCCAACTGTACATCAGCAAATCCAATAACCTAACTGAAGTCAATGAATATTTACAAAAATATAAATTGCCAAAGATTCACAAAAGAGGAAATAAATTATCTAAAGATTCCCATTTTAGAAAAATAAATTTAACAAGCCATTAATTAAATTTCTTCTTCTTCTTCTTTTTCTTCTTCTTCTTCTTTATTTTATTAATATTTTTTATTTGCAAAACATATGTATGGGTAATTGCTAAACATTAACCCTTACAAAGCTTTATGTTACAAATTTTTCCCCCCTACTCCCCACCCCTCCCCTAGATGGCAGGATATCCACTACATGATAATTATGTTAGAATGCTTAAGAAATAGAATATATGTATAGTTATTGCATCATTTTTTTTGTGTGTGTGCAGGAGAAACCGTATCTACAAGAAAGTATAGTCCGATAAAGGAAATACAATGCAAGCAAACCTCAATAGAGAACATGAAAATGTTATGTTGTGGTCCACATTTCACATCCCTCTCTCTGGGTGTATATGGCTCTCTTCACCAAACAATTGGAACTGGTTTGAAGCATTTCATTGTTGAAGAGAGTCATGTCCATTAGAACTGATCCTCATATAGTATTGTTGTTGCCGTGAATAACGATCTCCTGGTTCTGCTCACTTCACTCAGCATCAGTTCATGGAAGTCTCTCCAGGCCTCTCTGAAATCGTCCTGCTGGTCGTTTCTTACAGAGCAATAATATTCCCTAACATTAATATACCATAATTTATTCAGCCACTCTCCAATTGATGGGCATCCATTCAGTTTCCAGTTTCTAGCCACTACAAAAAGGGCTGCCACAAACATTCTTGCATATGTGGGGCCCTTTCCTTCTTTTATGATTTCTTTGGGATATAAGCCCAATAGAAACACTGCTGGGTCAAAGGGTATGCATAGTTTGATAACTTTTTGAGCATAGCTCCAAATTGCTCTCCAGAATGGTTCATTAATTAAATTTCAAGAAAAAAAAATCTTCAGTCAGATTGATTTACAAATGAATTCTACTAAACATTTAAAGAACAATTAACTCCAATACTATGTAACCTATTTGGAAAAATAGGTAAAAGTGTTCTAACAATTTCCTTCTATAACCCTGATACTTAAATCAGGAAGAGCCAAAACAGAGAAAGAAAATTACAAATCAATCTCTCTAAGGAATAGTGATGCAAAAGTCTTAAATAAAATATTAACAAAGAAATTACAGCAAATTATCAGCCCAATGGCAGTGCAACCAAGTGAGGTTTATAGCAGGAATGCAGGACTGGTTCAATACCTGAATAACTAATACCATAATTAGCCATATCAATAACAAAACCAGCAGAAATTACATGACAATCTCAATAGTTGAAGAAGAAAAAATCTTTTGACAAATTATAGCTCCCATTCTTATTGAAATCATTAGAGATGATAAGGATAAAGGGAGCTTTTCTTAAACCAATAAGCAGTATCTATCTCAAACCATTAGCAAACATTATTTGTAATGAAGAGAAGCTGGATTAATTCCCAATAATATCAGGGGAGAAACAAGGATGCTCATTAATACCACTATTATTTAATATTGTACTAGAAATGTTGGATTTAGCAATAAGAAAATAAAAAAGAAATTAAAGAATTAGAATAGGCAATGAGGAAATAAAATTATCACTCTCTGCAGATGATAAGATGATAGATTTAGAGAATACTAGAAAATTATCTGAAAATCTATTCAAAATAATTCACAGCTTTAACAAAGTTTCAGGATATAAAATAAACCCACACAAATCATCAGCATTTTATATATTTCTGACAAAACCAAGGAGCAAGAGATAGAAAAATAAATTCCATTTTAAAATGTGTGGTCAAAATAAAATATTTGAGTATCTATCTGCCAAGACAAAACGAGGAACTATCTGAACACAATTGCAAAATACTTCTCACACAAATAAAGTCAGATCTAAACAATTGGAAAAAAATTAATTGCTCATTGGTTTGATGAGCTAAAATAAGATGTTGAACATAATACAACATGATATAATATAATGTGATATTATATGATATGACATGATATTATATACTATAGTTAATACAACACAACATGAAATATGATCAATATAATATAATTAAAATGACAATTCTGCCTAAATTGTTCTACTCATTCTGTACTATACCAATCAAATTTTCAAAAAAAAATCTTATAAAGTTAAAATAAATAATAACAAAATTCATCTGGAAGAACTAAAGGCCAAGAATATCAAGGGAATTAATAAAATATATACTAAATATTGTGGCTAAGAAATAGGGTGATAGATCAGCAGAACAGGTCAGATACACATGACAATAATCAAAGCCTAGAGTAATCCAGTATTTGATAGACACCCCCCAAACTCCATTAAAAGTCATTATTTAACAAAAATTGCTGGGAAAACTGGAAAATAATGTCAGAAACTCAGCATAGAGCTACATATCAGACCTCATACCAAAATAGTGTCAAAATGAATACACGATTTGGGCATAAAGGATGATGCCATAAAGCAATTTGGAGAACAAGGGATAATTTACCTCTCTTCTTACAGATCTTCGAAGAAGGGAAGAATTTATGACCAAAGAACAACTAGAGAACATTACGAAAGGCAGAATGGACAACTTTGATTACATTAAATTAAAAAAAAAAGATTTTGCACAAATGAAACCAACAGAAATAAGATTAAAATACAAAGCTGGGGGAAAATTTATCGCCAATATTTCTGAAAATGTTTCATATGTAATGTATGTGTCATATAATTGATAGATGGTCAAAGGATATAAACATATGAACAAAAGATGATGCATCTATGGCCATATGCAAAAATGCTCTAAATCACTATTGATTGGAGAAATGCAAATTAAAACAACTCTGAGGTAACACCTCACACTTGTTGGATAGGCTAAAATATCAGAAAAAGATAATGAAAAATGTTGGAGATAATGTGGGAAAACTGGGACACTAAAACATTGTTGATGGAGTTGTGAAATGATCCAATCATTCTGGAGAGCAACATGGAACTGCAATCAAAGGCTATCAAACTGGGCATACCCTTTAACCCAGTAATGGTTCTACTTGGTTTGAATTCTAAGAAAATCATGATAGATGCCCATCAGTTGGGGAATGGTTGAACAAGTTGCAGGATATGAAGGTAATGAAATATTATTGTTCTATAAAACACGAAGAACAAGCTGATTTTAGAAAGGCTTGGAAAGACTTCCACAAACTGATGCTGAGCAAAACAAGCAGGATCAGGAATACTTTGTACACAGTAACAGAGAGAATTTGTGATGAACAAACATGAAAGACTTGGTTCTTCTCGGTAATTCACTGATCCAAGCCAATCCTAATAGACATTAAATAGAAAATGCCCTCTGCATCCAGAAAAAGAACTATGGAAACTGAATGCAAATCAACACATCCTGTGTTTATGTCTTTTTCCTGTTTCTTTTTGTCTTCATTGGTTTTTCCCTTTTATTCTGATTTTTCTCTCCCAACATGATTCACAAAGCAATGTATATTAAACATAACTAAGTAAAATTTAAAAATTTAAACATAAAAGTGAAATAATAAGAGAAATGTATTTCAATTGTCTCGTTCCCACATGGGAAGATGATACTTTTAGTTCCTAAGAACTTTTTCATTATTAACACCATTAACACCATTAACAACATTATAAACACCAATTAAAAGGTGTTTATATAGACAGAGGGCACAGGGGTGAATTGAATATGAAAAGATAATATCTAAACAAATAAAATTAAGGGGTGAGAGAGGAATCTCTTGGAAGAAAGGAAAAGGCAGAGGTTAAATGGGGTATTTCATATAAAATAATAAAGAATCAGATTCTATAGAGAAAGGGAAGAAGAGAGAACTAAAGTGAAATGTGTCGTCCTTATTCACATCAAAATTCACTCAAAGAGGCAATATTATATATACCTAATTGGGTATATAAATGTATCTTACTATATAGGAAAGCAGGAGGCTACAGGGATAAAAGAAGAAGGAACAAAAGGGAGGGAAGTTTGGGGAGGGGATAGTGCAAAGTAAAACATTTTTGAGGAGGGACTGGAGAAAAAGAGAAAATAGAGTAACCGTGAATAGTCGTGAAATAGGATAGAGGGAAATGCAGTTAGAAAATTAAATATGAAAAAAAAATTAAACAAAGTGTCTCTGATAAAGGCCTCATTTCTCAAATACATAAAGAACGAGTCAAAAATTTAAAAATAATATCCATTTCCTATTAATAAATCATTAAAAGATATGAATAATTTTAGATGAAATAATCATAGCTATCTAAAGCCATTTGAAAAAAAAATGCCCTAATTTTATATATTGAAGAAAATGCAAATTAAAACAATTCCAAAATACTACCTTATATTAATAGGAAAAAACGGAAAAATGACAAATGGGGGATGGAATGGGAAGAAGATAAGATTTTGATGCCCTATTCATGGAATTATGAACTGATTTAACCATTCAGTAGAAGAATTTGAAATGCTTCCCAAAGGACTAATAAATACCCTTTGATCTAGAAATACCACTACTAAGTGTATCCCAAAAAAGATTTTAAAAAGAGGAAAAGAAAAAGGACCTATATGAAAAAAATATGTATAGCAGTTTGTTTGTTTGTTTTTTTCCTGGGGACAAAGAATTGGAAATTGAAGGAATGTGAATTGTGGCATAAATGAACTAAATGGTCTGTAATTATGATGGAATACTATTGTCCCATAAGAAATTATGAACAGAATACCCTCAGAAAAATCTGTAAAGGAAAATATAACATGTACAAAGTAACAGCAATATTGTAAGATGATCAACTGTTCATGATATAGTTATTCTCAGTTATACAATGAATGAAGATACCTCTGAAATATGTATGATGAAAAATTTCTATCCATTGATGGTGTCTGAATGCAAATTGAAAAATGCTTTTTTTCCATTTTAGTTCCCTGTTTTCTTTTACAAGATAATTAAAAAAATCTTACAAGATATTAAAGAAATGTTTTCTATTATTACAGTACAATCTATATTAAATTGCTATATATACACCCTATATTAAATGGGCAGGGAGGAAGGGAATGAATGTTAAAAATTGTCTTTGTATGCAATTGGAGAAAGTAAAATACTAAATATAAATATATACCACATATAAAATATACCTAAATGCAAAAGAAAACAAACAAATTCTTCCAGCAAGATTTTCAATGATTTGGGCATAGCATTATTGTCTAGAATAAATTTTCAGGACAAATAAAGCATATTCTTCTTTGCCAATCTCTTTTTTAAAAAGTACAGTCGAGAAAAAGGCTGGAAAAATAACAATCAAAATAAAACCTGACATAGAATGTTACTATAGTGACAGACAAGATCAAAACACAACCTCAGAAGACAAAGTTAAAATAGCTTGATGTAAGCCTCAAAAAATATGTTGATAATGAGTAGACATACCAAAATTTCTGGGTGATACCTAAGGATTTAAAACAAAATTTATATCTTAAAATGCTTATATCAATTGAATATAAAAAGAAAAGATTAATGAAATGGGCATGCTATATGAAAAACAAA
Source organism: Myrmecobius fasciatus (assembly GCA_023553655.1). Lineage (NCBI taxonomy): Eukaryota > Metazoa > Chordata > Mammalia > Dasyuromorphia > Myrmecobiidae > Myrmecobius > Myrmecobius fasciatus. The sequence goes on from JAJPUD010013762.1 coordinate 8,553, forward strand.
ATAAAAAGCCAAAAATAATTAGTAAAAGAACAAATTAAAAACTCTCAATTAAATACCAAAATGAAAATTCAGAAAATTAAAGAAGTAATTTAATAAAATTGCATTTAAGAAAACCATTGAGCTAGTTAATTGAACTGTGAATTGATTTTATGATGAAACTACTTAGATAGATAAGCCATTGATTGAGTTTAAAAAGATTTAAAATAATAAATTAGCAGTATCAGAAATGAAAAAGGTGAATACCACCATTAATAGAGATTAAATCAATCATTAGTAGCCATTTTCCTAATTATGTCACAATAAAGTGAAATTGATGAGTATTTACAAAATTGTGAATTGAAAAAATAACAAAAATAGAAATAAAAGATTTAACCCTTTCCTTAAAAAAAAGAAATTGTACAAACTAAGCATGAGCTTTTTTTTATTTTTAAGAATAAATATCAAGGGTCACATGTATTCACAAGTGAATTCTACCAAACATTCACAGGAAAAAAGTAATATGAATATTATATAAACTATTTGTAAAATAGATTAAAGAGTATTAACAAAGAGTAATTTTTATAACAAAAATATGATGCTGATACCTAATTCAGGAACAGCAAAAAACAAAGGAAGAAAATTAACTGATTTTACTAATGGATATTGTGGGACAATTCTTAAATAAAATAGTATTAAGAAGATTACAACAATATTTCAGTGATATAATAATGATATAATTATTACCAAGTGGGATTCATAGCAGGAATGCAAGGCTGGTTCAATTTTAGGAAAACCATTAGCATAAGGAACCATATCAATAACAATAGAAATAATATGATTATTCTGATGCAGAAAATGTAGCATCCATTCTTATAAGAAACACTGAAAAATTGTGGACAGCCGGATTGTGCAGTGGATAGAGCACCATGTCATCTGAGTTCAAATTCAGCCTCAGACATTTAATACATACTAACTTTGGCCCTGGTCAAGTTACTTAACCCCAATTGTTTTGCCAAAAAAAATAAGTAAATAAATAAAAACACTAGAGCACATAGGAATAAATGGAGTTTTCCTTTATGTGATAAGCAGTATCTATCCAAAATCATTAGTAATCCTTATATGTAATTGAGAAATGCTAGAAGCCTTCTCAATAAGAGTAGAGGAGAATCAAGATTGTCCATTATCACCAACTACTATTCAATATAGTACTAAAAATGATAGCTATAGCAATAAAATAAGAAAAAAATAACTTGAAGGAATAAATTATTAGTCTTTGCAGATGGGATGGTATACTTTGAGAATCCTAAAGAATCAACTAAAAATGAAACTTCTTGTAAGTTATAAAATAAATTCACATATATCATCAGCATTATTATATATTACCAACAAAGCCCTGTATCAAGAATTAGACAAAGAAACTCCATTAAAAATAACTGTATATAACATAAAATATTTGGTAGTCTTCCTGACAACAGAAATTAAGGAACTTAATGAACACAATTACAAAACACTTTTCACATAAAATAAGTCAGCTCTAAATAATTGGGAAAATATTGCTAATGGGTAGACTGAGCTAATATAATAAAAATGATAATTCTACTCAAATTTATTTGTTTAAGTACTATACAAATCAAACTGCCAAAATTATTGTTATAAGTTAAATTCATTATAATATAAATCATTTCCTAAGTGATAAATGGTCAAGTAATATGAACAGGTAGTTTTCAGATGAAGAAATTAAATCCATCTATAGTCATATAAAAAATGCTCTAAATCACTATTCATTAGAGAAATTCAAATTAAAATAACTCTGAGGTACCACCTCATATCTATCATATTGGCTAATGTGACAGAAAGGAAAATGGTAGATTGGAGAAGATGTAGGGAAAATGTAACACAAATGCACTGTACATAGAGCTGTGAACCAGAGAACTACTCTGGAGAACAATTTGGAACTTTCCCTAAAGTGCTACAAGGCTGTGCATACCCTTTAAACCAGCAATACCACTACTAGGATTATATCCACCCCAAATATTTTTAAATGGAAAAGGACCTATATGTATATATTTATAGCACCTTTCTTTGTGTTGGCAAAGAACTGGAAAATGAGTAGGGGAATGACTGAACAAATTATAGTATATGAATGTAATAGAAACTATTGTTCTATAAGAAAGGATGAGCAGGTGGATTTTAGAAGAAGAAAAAACAAAACTGGGAAAACTTACATGAAATGATGCTGAATGAAGTAAAACTAGTAATAGCAGCATTGTGCATATTATCAACTTTGATATGCGTTGTTCTTCTAAGCAATGCAATGAACTAAACAATTCCAAAAGACTCATGATGGGAAATGCTATTCGCATCCAGAAAAAGAATTTTGGAGTCTGGATGTAGATTGAAATATACAATTTTTACTTTTTGTTGTGTTTTCTTTCTCATTTCCCCCCATTTTGTTATAATTTTTTTTACATGATGGCTAATGTGGAAATAGATTTAATATGATTGTACATGTATAACCTCTTGTTGACTTGGGAAATAGGGAGAAAGAAAAAATAAAATCAAAACATTACAAAGGTAAATGTTGAAAACTATGCCTGAAAATTGATGGAGAGTATAACAAAAAGTAAAATGAATAATTTTATTATATTCAATTAAAAATGTTTTGCACAAAGAAAACTCATCTAGGCCAGACTTTAAGGAAAGTAGAAAATTGGAAGAACTTTTTACAGCTACTTGCTTTGATAAAGGTTTCACTTCTCAAATTATATGGAAGCCTGAATTAAATTTACAAAAATATGGGTCACTCTCCAATTGGCAAATGGATATGAACAGACTGTTCTCAGAAGAAGAAATCAAAGCTATTTATAGTTATATAAAAATGCTTCAACTGTTAATTAGAAAAATGCAAATTTAAACAATTCTCAAGTAGTACCTCACACCTATCAGATTAACTAATTTTACCAAAAAGGAAAATGACAGATATTGTAGTGGGATGTATAAAAAAAATGGGACGATGTTGGTAGAATTGTGAACCATTTGGGAGAACCATTTGAAATTATGCTCAAAGAGCTATAAAACTGTGCATACTCTTTCACATAGCAATATGCTACCAGGTTATTATATGAAGTAAAAAAGGAAATAGACATGTACAAAATATTCATAATATTTCTTCTTTGGGGAAGCATACAAATCTGGAAATTGAAAAGATTCTCATCAATAGGAATATGACAGAACAAATATATATGATTATTTTGGAACACTATTGTGATATAAAATGTAATGAGCAAGATGGCTTCAGAGAAACCTAGGAAGACTTATGTGAACTGATAAAAAGTAAATTGAGTACAAAGAGAACTTTGTACATAGTAACAGCTATATTAAAATGATAATCAATTGTGAAAGTGTTAACTCTTTTGATCAAGGCATTGGTTCTAAAGGAATCATTATCAAATAATAATATCTACCTTCAGAGAGAGGACTGATTAAGTCTGAGAACAGATTGGAGAATAATATTTTCACTTGTTTTGGGTACCATTACTAATCTGGAAATATGTTTCACAAGATTTCACATCTAACTGATATTCCATTGCTTGTCTTGTCAAGGGGGATAAGCTAGCAGAAAGGGAAATCATTCAGAACTCAAAACTTTAAAAAAAAAGGAATTTTAAAAATAAATTATAAAAAAGCAAAAAAAAATTTAACAGATGCACAAATCAACAGTGTTGTTGCAGTACATGAAGTTAAAGTACATTGTAGATATCAGCATAAGCAATGTAAACAATTGATTTCAATTATGAAATTAAAAATAGCTGCCTAGCACAAGATATTATGAATCTCATTTTATTTTATAGAGAGAATAGTCACATAAGCAGGGACATCTGCTTTCAGCTTACATGTATTTATTGAGATATATGAATTTATTGATATAGATCATTTGCATATATGGAATTATATATGCACTCATATATAGATGTAAATTATTCATATACAAACAAATATGTTGAATAATAAGTAAGCATTCACATATAGAATTTAAAAGGAAAATTGGAAAAACAGAGACAAATAGATGGTAGAAAATGGGATCACCCTAATTAGTGTGAGAATAACCATTATTTATAAAAAGAATATCACTGAAAAATAATTCTGGTTTGGAAATAGGCCATTTTTTGTTCTTATTGATGGGGATAATTTTATTAATTCATGTCTTAAAACCCTAAATATAAACCTGGTGTACAGAAGTCCATATCCAATGGAAATAAAACATCTTTCAGGAAACCAACAAGCCACATGAGAGAATATAAATGGTAAACAGATGTAGCTAGACAAAAGTAGCTCTTATTTTTGGCCCCAAGTTGACTTTATTTTCACTGATATGACCATGAACTGGACTCCAGAGAAGGACCACCTCTGAGTTTGTAACCAAAAAAGTAAAAAAATTCTACTGAGGTAGGCAGAATTGATCATAAGATTTTTAGTGAATTGAATTAAGACTTTATGTTTGGAAAAGGATAATTGTGCCATATTCATAGGAGATCTAGCATAAAATAGTGAAAATCTAGAAAAGACGATTATATCATGATGACTGATTTCCAATATCTAAAGATTTCCACAGCCTCACTTGAAGAATAGCACCTAATTATGTAACATATAATGGGAATAAATATAAATGACTATGCCTGGGTTTCTAAAATTCAATTTCAATATAAGACATGGATAGACAATAGCTTATGTGATGAGGTTATAGGAGCATTAGTAGAATGCAAGCTCAATGTGAATCTGAAACTGTAACTAAGAAAGCTAATTTTCTCCTAAGCTACATTCATGAAATTGGACAATAACTTGTAGTTATATTGGACCTGTGGTTATGCTGACTTTAGTATAAGGATCTCCCAAATGAAGCAACCCCTTTTATTTATGTAGACTGGTCATTTCTCTAAAATTTATAATTAATTAATTTGCACATTTACAGTATGTCTTAGAGACAGGACTTGAACCTTTGTCTTTCAGGTTTTGAGGCCAGATTTTTTTATCCATTATGACATGCTGCCTCTCTTATTAAAAGGAAAAATAGAAAGAAAGAAACCTCCTCTTTGAATCAAATCCATTTTTTTCTAATACCATTTTGTCATCTGCACAGAAATTAAAATTCATTTTCAAAAGCACAATCCAACCATACTGCTTTTACATTTAAGAATACTCAATTAACATTAAGATAAAGTACATGCTTCTTAGTTTGACAGATAAAATGCTGTACACTTGATATTGTCTGCTTTTGATGATATATTATACTATACTGTTTTATGAATCTCTGTTTAAAACACACTAACTTACTTGCTGTTCTCCAAAACTTATTAATCTATTTTCTACAAATCTGTGTTGATCACACTGTCCTGCATGCCTTAAAAGTATATCCTCCTGACTTTTTACTCTAATTATAGAATTCTGTTTCTCTAAAGTTTTAACTGAGCTATCACGTCCTGTAGAAGATATTTCTTGATTATTGTCTTTAGATTGTTAACAATTTAGATTGTTGTTTTTCTTCTCAAAATATATTAACATTTTGTTTCAATTCAATTCAATAAATATTTATTAATTATCTATTATTTACTAAATATTCTGCTAACTGTTGGTCTACAAATAAGAAAAAGAAAGTTTATGTACTCATAGAGCTTACAATTGAATGGAGAAAAACAAAGACATCTAATCACTCAATGGGAAAGGAAGGTGGTTAAGGACATAATAACAGAGCGTACTCCATATGGGGGCACAATGTTCTCTGGAATGGAAACCAATAAAAGTACAGATGGAGAATACAGAGTTACCTAGAGAGTTCTGATGTCAGCCCTTGATAAAAGAACATATTGATAAACCTAAGGACCCCAGCTTTTGGGATAAGTACTCACTATTTGGCAAAAACCGCTGGGAAAAATAGAAACTAGTGTGGAAGAAATTAAGGCTGGACCCATACCTAACATTGCACACCAAGATAAGATCTAAATGGGTTCATGATCTAGATATAAAGAGTGATATTATAACCAAATTAGAAGAACATAGGATAGTTTACCTCTCAGACCTGTGGAGATGGAATAAATTTATTCCCAAAGAAGATCTGGAACTCTTAATTGAACACCAGATAGATAATTTTGATTATATTAAGTTTAAAAGTTTCTGTACAAACTAAACTAATACAGACAAGATTAGGAGGGAAGCATCAAATTGGGAAATCATCTTTACATTTAAGGTTTCTGATAAGTCTCATCTCTAAGATATATAGAGAATTGTCTCATATTTATAAGAATTCAAGCCATTCTCCAATCGATAAATGGTCAAAGGATATGAACAGAAAATTTTCAGATGAGGAAATTAAAACTATTTATAATCATATGAAAAGGTGCTCC
>JAJPUD010013762.1:24929-42560 GCA_023553655.1 Myrmecobius fasciatus
CTTCCTGAAAACCATGATGAAAAAATGAACCTAAACACTCTCTTCCAGGAAATCATAAAAGAAAACTGCCCTGATATTTTAGATCCAGAAGGCAAAATAACTTTTTGAAACAATCCACCGATCACCTCCTGAAAGAAACCCAAAAATTACGTCCCCCAGAAATATCATAGCTAAATTCCAGAACTATCATACCAAGGAAAAGATTTTATGAGAAGCCAGAAAGAAAAAAATTAAATATCGAGGAGGCACAATTAGGATCACACAGGACTTAGCAGCCTCTACTTTGAAGGATTGAAGGGCCTGGAATCAGATATTCCGAAGGGCAAAGGAACTTGGATTACAGGCAAGAATAAGTTACCTAGCTAGAATGAGCATTATCTTCCAGAGAAGAAGATGGTCATTCAATGATTTAGGAGAATTTCATCTATTTCTACTGAAAAGACCAGAACTAAACAAACAAACAAAAAAAGATCTACAAGCACAGAACACAAGAGAAACATAAAAAAGTAACAAAAAACATAAAACTCTTGAGAACTATATTTATGTTATAGATACTTATAGAATGAGGGTTGATTTTACAAATTTATTATTACATTATGATTAATATGATATGATTATTGTGATTTTATGATTATTATGATATGATAAACTGAAAAAGAAATTAGAGGTAGTAAAGGGATAACAATGGAAGAAGAGGAAAAGGAGGTAAAATAAGGGAAATTACATCACATGTAGAGGCAAGGAAAACCTATAATGATTGAGGGGAAAAAGGGAGAGGAATGAGAATTGTACTAATCTCCATCTCATCAGATGTGGCTCTGAGGGAATAATAAACATATTGGTTATCAAAAAGAAATTTATGCTACCTTATAAGGAAACAGGAGGGAAAGGGGAAAAAGGGGTGGGGCTCTAAAGGGGAAGGATTGTTAGAGGGAATTGGTTTTCAAAAGCAAAATAGTAGGGAGGAGGGAAAGGGGATGAGAAAAAGAAAAGCACAAGCTAGGGTAAATAAGATGGCAGGAAATACAGAATAAGTTACTTTAACTGTGAATGTGAATGGAATGAACTCTCCCATAAAGCAGGAGCAGATAGCAGACTGGATTAAAAACCAGAATCCAACAATATGTTGTATACAAGAAACACATCTAAAACATAGAGATACATACAGGGTGAAGGTAAAAGTCTGGAGCAGAATCTATTATGCTTCAGGTGAACAAAAAAAAGCAGGGATAGCAATCCTGATCTCAGGCCAAGCAAAAGCAAAGATAGACCAAATTAAAAGAGAAAAAGAAGGAAATTATATCTTCCTAAAAGGTACCATAGACAATGAAGCAATATCAATACTAAATATATATGCACAAAGTGGTATAGCATGAAAATTACTAGATGAAAGGTTCAGGGAGATGCAAGAAGAAATAGACAGCAAAACTATAATAGTGGAGGATCTCAACCTCCCTCTCTCAGAACTTGATAAATCAAACCACAAAATAAATAAGAAAGAAGTTAAGGAGGTAAACAAAATGTTAGAAAAGTTAGGTATGATAGATCTTTGGAGGAAATTAAATGGAGACAGAAAGGAGTTTACTTTTTTCTCAGCAGTCCATGGAACTTATAAAAAATTGACCATGTGTTAGGACACAAAAACCTCAAACTCAAATGCAGGAAGGCAGAAATAGTAAATGTATTTTTTTTGAGATCATGACAGAATAAAAATCACATGCATTATGAGTCCTGGAGAAAATAGACCAAAAAGCAATTGGAAACTAAATAATTTTATCCTAAAGAATGGATGGGTGAAACAGCAAATTATAGACACAATTACTAATTTCATCCAAGAGAATGACAATAATGAGACAACATACCAAAATTTGTGGGATACAGCCAAAGCGGTAATAAGGAAAAAATTTATATCTCTAGATGCTTATTTACATAAAATAGAGAAAGAGAAAATCAGTGAACTGGGCTTGCAACTAAAAAAGCTAGAGAAAGAACAAATTAAAAACCCCCAATCAAATATCAAACTTGAAATCCTAAAAATAAAAGGAGAGATTAATAAAATTGAAAGTAAAAAAGACTACTGAATTAATAAAAAAAAAAAAACTAAAAGTTGGTTTTATGAAAAAAACAACAAAATAGATAAACCTCTAGTTAACTTGATTAGAAAAAGGAAAGTTCAAAATCAAATTGTTAGTCTCAAAAATGAAAAGGGAGAACTTTCCACCAATGAAGAGGAAATTAGAGCAATAATCAGGAGTTACTTTGCCCAACTTTATGCCAATAAATTTGATAACCTAAGTGAAATGGAGGAATATCTACAAAATATATATATTGCCCAGATTAACAGAAGAGGAAATAAATAAATAGTCCCATTTTAGAAAAAGAAATAGGACAAGTTATTAATCAACTCCCTAAGAAAAAATCCCCAGGATCAGATGGATTTACATGTGAATTCTACCAAACATTTAAAGGACAATTAACTCCAATGTTATATAAACTATTCAAAAAATAGGGAATGAAGGACTCCTCCCAAACTCCTTTTATGATACAGACATGGTACTGATACCTAAACCAGGTAAAACAAAAACAGAGAAAGAAAATTATAGACCAATCTCCTAAGGAATATTGATGCAAAAATCTTAAATAAAAGATTAGAAAAGAGATTACAGAAAACCATTCCCAGAATAATACACCATGACCAAGTAAGATTTGTACCAGGAATGCAGGGATGTTTCAATATTAGGAAAACTATTAACATAATTGACTATATCAATAACCAAATTAACAAAAAAACATGATAATCTCAATAGATGCAGAAAAAGCATTTGATAAAATCCAACATCCATTTCTATTAAAAACATTAGAGAGTATAGGAATTAATGGACCTTTCCTTAAAATAGTCAGTAGCATCTATTTAAAACCATCAGCTAGCATCATATGTAATGGTGATAAACTGGAACCATTCCCAATAAGATCAGGGGTGAAACAAGTTTGCCTACTATCAGCATTACTATTCAATATTGTATTAGGAATGTTAGCTTTTGCAATAAGAAAAGAAAAAGAGATTAAAGGAATTAGAGTAAGTCATGAGGAAACCAAATTATCACTCTTTGCAGATGATATGATGGTCTACCTAGAGAATCCTAGAGAATCAACTAAAAAACTATTAGAATTAATCCACAACTTTAGCAAAGTTGCAGGATACACAATAAATCCACAGAAATCATCAGCATTTTTATACATCACCAACAAAATGCAATAGCAAGAGGTACAAAGAGAAATTCCATTCAATATAACTATCTATAGTATAAAATATTTGGGAATATATCTGCCAAGGGAAAGTCAGGATCTATATGAGCAAAAGTACAAAACACTCTCCACACAAATAAAGTCAGATCTAAACAATTGTTAAAATATCAAGTACTCTTGAATAGGTCGAGCTAATATAATAAAGATGGCAATACAACCTAAACTAATCTATTTATTTAGTGCTATACCAATCAAACTCCCAAGAGATTATTTAACTGACCTAGAAAAAATAACAACAAAATTCATCTGGAAAAACAAAAGGTCAAGAATCTCAAGGGAATTAATGAAAAAAAAAATGCAAATGAGGGTAGCCTAGATGTACCAGATCAAAAACTATAGTATAAAACAGTGGTCACCAAAACCATTTGGTACTGGCTAAGAAATAGAGTAGTGGATCAGTGGAATAGGTTAGGTTCACAGGACAAAATACTCAATGACAATAGTAATCTAGTGTTTGATAAACCAGAAGACCCCATTTTTTGGGATAAAAACTCACTATTTGACAAAAAACTTCTGGGATAATTGGAAACTAGTATGGAAGAAACTAGGCATTGACCCACACCTAACACCATATACCAAGATAAGATCAAAATGGATTCATGATGTAGGCATAAAGAATAATATTATAAACAAATTAGAACAATGTAGGATGGTTTACCTCTTAGATCTGTGGAGGGGGACGGAATTTGTGACCAAAGAAGAACTAGAGATCATCATTAATCTCAAAATAGATGTTTGACTATATCAAGTTAAAAAAGGTTTTGTACAAACAAAATGAATGCAGACAAGATTAGAAGGGTAGCAGTAAACTGGGAAAATATTTTTACATTCAAAGGTTCTGATAAAGGCCTCATTTCTAAAATATATAGAGAATTGACTCAAATATAAAAGAATTCAAGCCATTCTCCAATTGTTAAATGTTCAAAAGATATGAACAGACAATTTTCAGATGAAGAAATTGAATCTATTTCTAGTCACATGTAAAGTTGCTCCATGTCAGTATTGATCAGAGAAATGCAAATTAAGACAACTCTGAGGTACCACTACACACCTGTCAGATTGGCTAAAATGACAGGAAAAGATAACGATGAATGCTGGAGGGGATGTGGGAAAACTGGGACACTGATACACTGTTGGTGGAAATGTGAACGGATCCAACCATTCTGAAGAGCAATTTGGAGCTATGCTCAAAAAGTTATCAAACTGTGCATACCCTTTGTACCAGCAGTATTTCTACTGGGCCTATATCCCAAAGAGATCTTAGAGGAGGGAAAGGGACCCACATGTGCAAGAATGTTTGTGGCAGCCCTTTTTGTAGTGACAAGAAACTGGAAATTGAAACGATGCCCATCAATAGGAGAATGGCTGAATAAATTATGGTATAGGAATGTTATGGAATATTATTGTTTTGTAAGAAACGACCAGCAGGATGATTTTAGAGAGACTTGGAGGGACTTGCATGAACTGATGCTCAGTGAAATCAGCAGAACTAGGAGAACATTATACACAGCAACAAGACTATATGTTGATCAATTCTGATGGACATGGTTGTCTTCAAAAATTATGTGATTCAAACCAGTTCCTATTGTTCAGCGATGAAGATAGTCATATACATCCAGAGAGAGGCCTGAGAGAGAACTGAATGTGAACCACAACACAGCATTTTAATGCTTTCTGTGAATATTTCCATGCATTTTGTTTTCCTTCTTAGGTTGTTTTTTTTTTTTTCTTCTCTCTAGATCGGATGTTTCTTGTGAAGTAAGATAACTGTATAGATATGTATACATATATTGGATTTTTCATATAATTTATCACATTTAGCATGCATTAGATTACCTGTCATCCAAGGGTGGGGGTGGGGGGGAAGGAGAGGAAAAGCTTGGAAGAAAAAAAAAAAAAGTTTTTTTTTTTTTTTGTTTTGCAAGGGCCAATGTAGAAAAATCACTCATGTTTTGTAAATAAAAAGCTTTTAATAAAAAAAAAAAGAATGTCAACTTGCCTAGACTAGAGATTATATATAGTGATAGTGGAAAGATAGACTTGGACCAGATTTTGAAGGATTTTGAAAGATAAAAAGAAGAGTTAATATTTTATGAAGTATGAAAAAGAGAACTGCTAATGCTTACTGAATAGGGCAATGGTATGTCTGATCTGCATTTAGGGAAAATCACTTTGAAAGCTGTTTACAGAATTATATTGGACAAGGAAAGACTTGAGACCAGGAAATCAAAAATTGATAAAGTCTTGGGTTAAGGTCATGGATACATCAGAGAGATTGTGTGACAATAATACCAATACTATAAACTTGGAAAACTAGATATAATATTGAAAGAGATAGGGATTTGGAAGGGGAAAATAGTGAATATTGTTCTGTAAATGTAAAGTTTGACTTATCTCTGAAGCATTCACTTTGAAATGTCTCATAGGAAATTGTTGATAAGAAACTGAAGCTTAGGGAGATATTGGCACTGGATACATAGATCCAGAAATAATTTGTACAGGGAGGATTCTGGGAAGATGGCAAAGGAGATAAGAAAATTCCAAATTTCTCCTCACAAACAAAACAAAATTTTGCCTCAGGGCTAACTTAGATTAGTGAAAAACAAATTATATTTGAAGAAAGGTCCTAGGACAGAGGTTTGGATAGAGTAAAGTTTAAACACCTCCAGGCTAGTTCCTCTAAAACAGTAAGCAGAGAGCTCTGGGGCTAGTTGGGTTCCAAAATAGTATCAGCCAGAATCACAGGACCTTTCATCTCCAAGACAGCCTGTGGAACTGAGTTCTGAGTCCCAGAAAATTGAGGAAATCTCAGCTGATTAGGAATGCCAGGGCCAGCTGTGCTGCTGAGATGGGGCTCTGAGGAAGAAGGAATCAGCACACACCTGGTGAGTACAGAAGCAGTTACGGTTGTAGGCACTTAGACGAAGGTAGAGTTCTTGGTTTTGCCTTTCAGGCCAGATAGGAGAACTAAAGTGAAATCTGAGGCACCAGTCCCCATCCCAAGACTAGAGGTGATTACTCTATTAAAATTCTTATTTTAAAAAATGGATTAGGTCAAAAGAACACAACCATAGAAAGATACTATGGGAATAAGGAAGATTTGGGCTCTTCTTCAGAGGAATACATTGAAGTAAAAATTCCTTTCCTACCTTAAAGAGTAATGTTAAATGGTTGCCTGCCCAGAAAGAATTTATAGAAGAATTCAAAAAAGACTTTTAAAATCAAATGAAAGAGATTGAGGAAAAACATACAAACAACAAAAAAAGAATAATCTGAAAAAAATAATATTATGACAAGAAAGTCAACCAACTAGAAAAGAAGATACAGAATCTTAAATGACTCTTTGAAAATAATAATTGGGCTGAGGGAAGCCAGTGAAGCTATGAAACCAAAAGATAAAACAAACTAAAAAAAGAATGAAAAATTTAAAAGAAAATGAGGACACGAGAATTGGAGAATGGATCAAGAAAAGAAAATATAAGTATAATTGAACTATCTTGGACACAATAGTACAAGAAATAATCAAAGGAAATTTTCCTAAAGTGATAGAACAAGAGGGGAAAAGTAGAAATAGAAAAAAAAATCATCAATAACCACCTCATAGAGATCCTTTAAGGAAAATATACCAATGTTATTGCTAAATTTCAAAACCCCCAGATCAAAGAGAAAATTTTACAAGAAAAAATGAAAAAAAAAACAATTCAAATATGCTTGAGTAACCATTAAATTTGTACAGGATTTTTCCGCAGCTACAATAAAAAAACCACAAGTTGTGAAATATATATATCAACAACCAAAAGTACTGTGGGTAGAGTCAAAATTTAAATATAATATTGATTTTTTTATTAAAGCTTTTTATTTACATAACACATGTATGGGTAGTTCCTCAACATTGATTCTTACAAAGTTTTCCATTACAAATTTTCCCCCTAGTTCTCTCCCCTCCCCTAGATGGCAGGAAGTCCACTACATGTTAATTATATTAAAATGCTTGACAAGTCGAATATATGTATACATGTTTCCATACTTCTCTTGCCGTGCAAGAACAATCGCATCTACAGGAACAACAAATATCTGAAAAAGGAAACACAATGCAAACAAACATCGATAGAGAGCATTAAAATGTTATGCTGTGGTCCACATCGCATATCCCTCTCTCTGGATGTATATGACTTTCTTTACTGAACAATTGGAACTGGCTTGAGACATTTCATTGTTGAAGAGAGCCATGTCCATTAGAACTGATCATCATATAATATTGTTGTTGCTGTGCATAATGATCTCCTGGTTCTTAAGTATAATACTGAATTAAAAAATGAAAGAAACTGTCAGATTTTCAGGATTCTGTTTCAAATAAACTTGAATTCAATAGAAAACAAAACATATAAGAGCCAACATCAAATACAAATTTAAGGGACTCAATAAAAACAGATTGTTTATATGTAATAAGAGAAAATGTAAATTATATATCCAAGACTGACATTCATATTGGGTACTCCAAAGGAAAGATTGAGGGAGAGCTGAGTATGATGTGACTCCAAAAAGCAAAATATCTAAGAAAAAGTAAAAATAGTAATTATGCTATATGAATGAGTTGTGAAACCAAGAATTGACAGAGAGCAATTAAATAGGGTAGGAGAACGGTTAGTTCTGAAAATCTACTCATATTAGTAATGATTTAAAGAGGGAAAAATATGTAAACACATACATATGCAAACATGCATAAAATACGTCTGTCTGTCTATCCATCTCTCTCTCTATCCATCTATCTATACATATACCAAGAAAAGCATAGCACATCCCCCCAAAATCTATTAAAAAAAAAGAAGAGGAGAAGGAATAAGGTAAGGTGGGATATAGAAGGGAATAAAGATTAATGGGAGTGGGAAAAATGTGTATATTAGTGGAAAAGGGATAAAGAGAGAGGGAAAGAGTGGTGTCTAATAAAGTGGGGCACAGAAGAATGTTTAGATTAATGGATATAAGTTAAGGTTTGTAGATTAATAAAAATGGAATAAAGAAGGAAGGGAAGGGTTAGGGAATAAAATAAAAGAGAGATCCATGGGTAAGGGGAGCTTAAGTAAAAGCACGGCAAGTTAAGGAGTAAAACTAAAGTAGAAAAGTTAGCAGATATAGGAAATAAGATTATACACACACACACACCAAAAAAAAGAAATAGGAGTATAATTTGTTAGAAAAAGAGTAGGACTAGTAATCATTGACATCAGACAAAGTTAAATTTAAAAATTTAATCAAGAGAAAAATTTACATTATATGTCATCACATTAATATTGTTTTAGATGTATGTGTATGTGTGTACATACATATGCATATAGATATGTATATATGTATGTAGGAAGGTGTATGTGTGTTTATATAGATATATTTATGTGTGTGGGTATGGGTACAGGTGTGTAGATACATACATATATGTATATGTATATAGCTACATAAGGACATTTGTGCTTAACTAGCTTGGAGAGATAGGTGGGAGTTAAAAGGAGAAAGAAGAATAAAGTAAAAAGTATACAGGAGGGGCAGCTAGGTGGCACAGGGGATAGAGCACCAGCCCTGAAGTCAGGAGGACCTGAGTTCAAATCCGAGCTCAGACACTTAACACTTCCTAGCTGTGTGACCCTGGGCAAGTCACTTAACCCTGAGTGCCTCAGCAAAAACAAACAAAAAAAAAGTACACAGCAGAGAACAAAAGAAAATTAGAAGGAAGCAAAGAAAAGATATTCAGACATGAATGTAATGTCTTCTGGGTAATGCTTTCTTGAAATGGAAATGTTTTGTTACATATTTTTAATAATCCTTCATATTCTATTAGACACATGGCATTTTTTTTCCTTTCTCTGTTTTTCTTTTTCTACTTTGTTATTTTTCAACTAAGTTTTAAATGTTTTTAAATGGAATATACACATACATATATATGTATATATGTGCACATATATATACATATGTACACATACATATAGAGTTAGCTACATGCATGATGAGTATGGAGGTACATATGGGTGAATTGCACATGCTTAGCATATGGTTGATTGTTTTCTGTCTAGAGGAGAGGGTTTGGGGGAAGGGAAGTACAAAGGTTTGGAGCATAGAGTTTTTCGGGATGAGTATTAAAGACTAACTTTGCATATATTTTGAAAATGGAAAGCTACTATTTTTCAAAAAATGAATTTAAAAGATGCATGTGCCATGCTGGGCAGTCCTTTACTTACATTTTCCATGTCATAAACTTCCAAATTTATGCAGAAAGGCCTTGAGTATTCTTATATTCCTTCTTCTGACTTCCATGTGAGTGTTGCTTTGTGTGAGTTCTCTGTAAATTAGTCTTTTAGGCAAACATAATTTGACATTTGAACAATGTGGCAAGCCAATCAAAATCATGCACTCTGCAATAGAGTTTGAATACTTAGCAGTTTTTAGAGAGAAAGGTCTTCAATCTTCTCTTTTCTTCTCATACCTTATCTTTCCAAGTGATCTTCAGAAGCTTCCTAAGACAATTCAAATAGAAACAATTAGGTTTCCTGGCAGTTTTGTATATTGTCCAGACTTTACAGGCATATATCAAAAAAAGACAATATAGTAACTTTATGAACCTTCAGTTTTACAAGTAGTTTGAACAATAAGCTAGCTCTGAAAAGAGTACATTAACTGCATTATCTATGTGTAAATCCCTGTAAAGTGTAAACCCCTGACAAGATAAATGGAATTCTCCACAATATCCACAATTTTTTTATCCATATGCTGTAACCAATGATTCCACATATGGATGATACAGTGCTGGCTGGTTGAGAACCTGTGTTACTTGGCCTTGAATTTTAAGACAAACAGCACAAGCAGCAAAGAATCGATCCACCCTTTGTTGTTTCTCAGGCTCAGAGGCTATATTAAGTATATAAGCATCTGCAAAGAAAAAGCAAACAAAAAATCCAAAAAAGCAAACAAGAAACAAATTATGCACCAACTCTCTCTCAACTTGAGTCTTGCCTTGTAGCTTCTTCAAATTAAATAATTTACCATATTTGTGGTAGCTAACCTTGTTGCCATTTTTATCATTATTGAAGATCTGGCCACATTCCTGAAAACATCATGCTAAAAAGGATGGGAGCAAGCATACAGTCTTTCTTTACTTTCTTTATTTTAAAGAAATTTCCCATAAGTGGATGGGAAAACATAAGAGCATCATCCATTAACCCGAACCCAGGCAAGGATGTCAACATGAAATTGATATATCACTTAGGAACTTCTCAGGGCAACAAAATTTTGACATAATTTTCTGTACACCCTCATGACTGAAAGTATCAAAGACTTGGTCAGATTGACAAACAATGTGTATAGACCTCCGTTTTGTTCCCAGAATTTATCTTGAAGTTGTCAGGCAGCAAACACCATATCAACCACTTTTCAACTCTTTTTAAATCACTCTGTTTCTCAGATGACCATTCCTTGACTTTTTCTGAAGATACAGTGGTTCAAAAGAAGATGACCACCTTCAGGTTAAGGAACTGCTTTGTAGGAAGATTTTGACAAAACTCTTGTCAACTATGACCAAAAGAGAAATCCCACTTCACTGTGATTGCCAAAGGACACTCCATTTTCTTTACCTTTATAGAGATGGACAATGAAAGCGTCCTTGAACTCCTAGGGGATAATCTCCTGTTGCAATATAAACTGGAAAACTTCAGTCCGTTTTTGGATGAATGGTGGACCCACTGCCTTGTAAATATCAGCTGGAATAAAATCAATACCAGGTATTTTTCCACAAATAAATGGCATTCAAATGACTTTCATAAGCTCTTCTTCTTTTGGAAATTTGTCTAGAGAGAGATTGACTTCAACTATATATATATATATATATATATTCAGCAATTGGTTTCAACATTGATTGGTAATAGTCTGTTGAGAACACTATGGTAGTATTCATGCCATCTTTCCAGAACCATATCCTTACTAATCACTAATGTCATAATTATTAATCAATATGGTCCCCTCAGAAGTCAGTAGTTGAAATACAGTGTCTTTGACCCATAATAACCTTCAGGGCACCACAAAAATGTTTTAGATTGTTACTATCATTATAAAACTGAATTGCATTTGCTTTCTTACTGAACCAAGAATCCTGCATCTCTAAATTAACTTTGCTTGTAATTTACTTTTGATTAAATTAAACACTAACTTCTTAGATATAGATGAACTATCCTTCTGGTAAGCTCTGTGGAGTTTTTCACTTTTTGTTCAGCAGTTTCTGAATTTTCCCAAACTAATCTTGGTGTTTGTGAGTGTTCTGACCCAGATGAGTAATGCTGTTGTGTACACCAAATGTCTGAAAGGAACCCACTTCTTTTCTGTGCTACTGTTGGTAACTATCTGCTAGCTTGACTATCCCTCCAAGTTAGTTAGCAAGAAACTGTAACCAGTCAGAAAAAAACCCTAATCTATAGACATTAAGTTTTCTGGTAGTCATATTGTTTTGGGACCACTGGTTTTGTTGAATGCAAATATTTAGCTTGGAGAGGATTTCTATGATTATTACATAGACTTTGCCACACATTAGCTTTGTTCTCACATCCTGTCTACCTTTTCTCATTAGAATCACATAGTATATTAAATGTTAATGCCTGCTGCAGTGGTACATCAATGAATTTTTACTGGACTTTGATAAATAAAGAATAGTGTTAGTGAGGGTCATGAGATGTACAAGTATTTAGTAATAAGTGACCAAGGCAGTTGCTATTTCCATTTCCTTTCCTTTTAAAGTCTTTCTTCCACATCTGGTAGTCTGTGCTTATTATTTTATTAAAGTTACTGAGACTTGTAAAATTGCCTCTTTCAGCACATTGATAATGAGAATCTCCAGATCTTCATAAAATTTTTCTTTGACTTCATCAGGGTTTGTCATCCTGGAAGCATATATATTGATTGTGGTGGTATGGGACTTTCTTGTAAATAGCAATCACACACACACACACACACAGCAATCATTATGTTGCCATTCAGTTCTTTTGTTAACCATAAAATTTGTTGACCAGGTTAATTTTAATTGCAGATTCATGATGCTTCCCTTCCGTGGGGTGATTTCAGAAAAATAGCTCTGACTTCTGTGAGCTGGCCTTCATTTTCCAGCCTTGTTTCACTCAGAATTGTCATTTGAATGTAATATCTGCTAAGTTCTCTTGCCACAAGAATTATTCATCTTTTAGGTGTATTGGACTTTATGCAAATGATAATTGTGCACAATTATGTACAAATGGAGATTGAAATCATTTTTGCAAAAGTTTGTGTGTGTGTGTGTGCGTGTGTGTGTGTGTGTGTGTGTATGTTTGTTTGGACTATAGGACATTGTTGGGGGCATCTCTGGGTGTTGGGGGCGGCTCTGGACTGGGCTTGCCTGGGCTTGCCTGAGTAGCCTGCCTTTGGGTACTGGGATGGCCTTTGAATGGGCTGGCTCCACCCTCAGGGCAGGACTTGGGAGGAGCAGAACCGCCTACAGGGAGGGGTGAGGGCCAGAAAAGGGAGATAAAAGAAGGCACAGAGGCTGTGGGAGGGAGCAGTTGGCTGTTGGAAGTTCGAATGTGAATAAAGAAGTTAACCTCTCCTCGGGTGCTCTGCCTGGTTTGTTCTCCCCTCCACTAGGGTGGGGTGCCAGAGACGTCTGAAGACCCTGGACTAGGGTGAGTAGAGGGCGGTGGCTGGGGACCCCGATAGGACCCCCAGCAGGACATTATCAAAATTGGTTGTAGTAGGTTAGGTGAAGCAGAAAAAATTTAGGGGACCTTTTCTAGTCTCTTTCTCACATCAGGAAGTGAGCAGTAAATACTCAAAAGATTGCTCAGATATCCAAGGAACTGCCAAATTCTGTTACTTCTTCTAGTTAAATAATGGCTTTATAGCTTGGGTTACCTGTGTGCAGAGTTGTGTCTACAACTCAGTGTATCTATAACTACCACTTTCTTGCTTGTCTATTGCCATAGGACTTTGAAATAGGCAAAATGGTAAAAATAATTTGGGTCACATCTTTGTATTCATGGATAAATTGGATTCAAGTGAATCTGAGTCTGAGGAAGTCATCAACCTCACTTTCTCTTCTAAAGTCATCAAAGTTCAATGGCAAGACAAAATCAAGATGACTAATACTCATGTGGGATGCAGTGGAGACTGCATCTGATTAATCTGCCTTCATGGCTGTGGAAGAAATTGTCCCCATCTACCCATTCTGCCAGGGGAAGTGTTCACACAATTGCTGTAGACATTTCCTTAATTCACCAGTGGATTTGAGACTCTTCAATTATCCCCAACATAAGTAGCCTATCTGATAAAATGGTTTACTGAGTGTAGCTGTTCTTAGAGCCAAAAAAGATGAGAATTTATTGGTCAAGTGGCCCTCAAAGGTTGAAAGTAGCCCTAAAAAGTGTCAGCAGCCCTCACACCAGAAGTACTAGTATTCCCTGAACACAAACTACACTCCATTTCTGGGTTTCAGATTATAAATGCATCAGTTTTTTTTTTCATATAAAAATTTCATATAAAATATGGGGAGCATTAGTAAAGAAATAGAAAACAGAAAAGATTATTTTTTTTCTAAAAAAATCACAAAGAGGAAAGAAAACAGTGGATATTAACATCAATGATGTCAGCAGGGATGACGGTAGAAATGGCAGCAAGAATTATGAGAATAATACCCAACAATGATCACAATGATAACATGTGTTTACATTCCATATTGAGCCTTACAGAATGTTTACTCATAACAAAAGTAAGAAGCAAAATCTGGCAGTGAAGAATGAAATTAACAAGCACATAGATGATAAAAATTTGAGAATGAAGGATGGAAAATAGCATTGCCCTTGAGGATATATTTCTCAAAGCCATATAGCCCTGAAAAGTTTTTAAAAGATCTTGATATTATGTGTAAGGGCACTCCAAACTCCAAATCATATTTTATTGTTTAATCATGTGTGAAGATGACTCCAAGTTCACAGAGACCTTCACTAAAGAATTGCAAACTATGGCAATTTTTTTCCCAATGGAAAACTTGAAGTAGGGTCATCAAAAATATTTTTGTTGATTTTATAAAGACCAGCTTATAGAACTATGGAAAGACTTAGTACCAGGTCATTTGAATAATATTTTCTTTATAATTAAAAACTTGGAAACACAGAAAAAATACAAAATAATCCTCAGCTCTGTATAACCCCCAATTCCAAATCAGCATTGACCATACAGAAGAAAACACTTCCATCACTTCTCTATTGAAAGGACAGAAGTTGGAACAGAGAGAGAAATAGATTGAACCAGATATTGATATTATTTATAAAAGAGGATGAATAAGTATAAATAAGCAATACCAATTTCTTTATTAGTGACAAATTTTGGAAAGTGTGAATTTCAGAGGATTTTTTTGAGCCCTTAACCATGAGAGAGTATCCTAGAAATATATAGCTAGTGTACAATAAATAGAGTGCTTGGCATGGAATCAGGAAGTCCTTAGTTCAAGTCCAATCTCAGACTCTTGCTTATTGTGTGATCTTGTGGAAATCACTCAATCTCTCTTTACTTCAGGATCTCAACTGTAAAACTGGGATAATAATAAAACTTCCCTTCTAGAATTGTTGTGAGAATAAAAAGATAAAATATTTATAAAATAAATGTTTAGTACCATGTTGAGGACATAATACATATTATATAAATTCTTATTCTATTTCCTTCCTCTTTTCCCTCTTCTCTTAATCATCTTCATAATGAATACATGTGGGTGCTTCAAGACTGTTATTTCAACTATCCAGAAAGAGTGTGATGGAAAGTGGAAGGAATGTAATTAGACAGATGGAGGCCAATAACTATAAGTAGGAATATTTATGCTATTCTTTTGCATTTAATATCCTTTATGCCCAATACACAGTGGTCACACTTTATTGGGCATCTGTGTTCCAAGCATATAGATGGTTAGAAGTATTAGGAAAATAAAGTTTAGTAGCATCAAAAAGGAAAGGTGTGAACGTGTCACTAATGAAAAAGAAATTAAAGCAATAATCAGGAGCTATTTTGGCCAACTGTATAGCAGCAAATCTGAAAATCTAACCAAAATGGATGGATATTTACAGACATATATTGCTCAGATTAACAGAAGAGGAAATAAATTACTTAAATTTTCCCATTCTAGAATAATAATTTGAAAAAGCCACATGAATCAATGCATGCAAATCAACATTACTATAAATTACTGACAAAGCCCAGCAGCAAGAAATAGAAAGAGAAATTCAAGTTAAAATAAGTGTAGACAAAATAAAATACTTGGGGATCTACTTGTGAAGACAAACCCAGAAACTATATGAAAACAATTACAAAACACTTCTCATGCAAATAAAATCAGATCTAAGTAATTGGGAAAATATCACTTGCTCACAGGTAGGCTGAACTAATGTAATTAAAATAACAATTCCAACTATATTAGTCCACTTGTTCAGTTCCATAGCAATTAAAATGCTGAAAGTTATTTTATAGAGCTAGGAAAAATAATAACAACATTCATCTGGAAGAACAAAAGATCAGGAATAACAAGGCAATTAATGAAAAAAAATATAAAAGATGATCACCTATCAGTACAAGATCTAAAACTATATTATAAAGTAGAAGTCATCAAAACGATTTGGTACTAACAAATAGAATGACGGATCAATGGAATAGATTATATATACATGATAAAATAATCAATAGCTATAGTAATCTAGTATTTGATAAATTCCAAAATTCTAGCTTCTGGGATAAGAATTCACTATTTCATAAAAAATGCTGGGAAAGCTGAAAAATAATGTGGGAAAAACTCAGCATAGACCTACATCTCATGTCTCATACCCAAACAATGTCAAAATGGGTACATGATTTGGCATAAAAAGTGATTGCCTAACAAATTAGGAAAGCAAGGGATAGTTTGCTTATCAGGTCTTAGGAGAAGGGAATCTTTAGGACTAAAGAAGAACTAGAGAACATTATGAAAGGCAAAACTGACAACTTTGATTGCATTAAATTAAAAAGGTTTTCCACAAACAAAATTAACACAAACAAGATTAAAAGGGAAATAACAAGCTGGGAAAAGCTTTTTTTTTTTTTTTTAACAGCCAGTGTTTCTGATAAGGGCATAATTTCTAAAATAGATAAATAACTGTGTTAAATTTATAAGAATACAAGTCATTCCCCAGTTGATAATGGTCAAAGGATATGAAGAGACAAGGCTCAGTTGATGAAATTAAAGCCATGTACGATCATATGAAAAAATGCTCCAATTCACTCTGATTAGGGAAATGCAAATTAAAACAACACTTAGGTACCACCTCACACCTCTCAGATTGGCTAAGATGACAGAAAAAAGATAATGATGAATGTTGTACACAGTAACAGAAAGGTTGTGCCATGATGAACTAAGAAAGATTTGGATCTTCTCAATGGTTCAGTGATCCAAGACAACACCAATAAACTTTGGATAGAAAATGCCATCTTCATCCAAGAAAGAGAACTATGGAGATTAAAGGTAAATCAAGAGATGCTATGTTCATTTTTTCTGTTATTTTTCTGTCATGATTTTCCCTTTTGTTCTAATTTTATTTCCCAATATGATTCATAAAGAAATGTGTATTAAAAATTAGATATATGTAAAATAACACATATAGGAGGAAGATACAACTATCTCAATAACCTAGAAAAAAGAAAGAAAATATAATATGAGGTAGGAGTTTCAAAATCATAATTTTAATATTTCTAATACTTTGAATAATATTTCATGTTGCACTAGATGAATTTTCAGTCTAAAGAATATAGGTATAATCCCACGATCACTGCTGTAAATAGTTTAATATAGTAAATGGGTAAGAGTCTGTGGATATGTGCCTACTGAGCACTGACTGGTCTTCAGAATATGACCTGCAACATTTTGGGGAAGGTGTTCTAAAACTCCTTTAGAGATAAATTGAAGGCCACTCTTCAATAGATAAGTGGTCAAGGGATATGAACAGACAATTTTCAGATGATGAAATTAAAACCATCTCTAGTCATATGAAAAGTTGCTCCAAATCACTATTGATCAGAGAAATGCAAATTAAGACAACTCTGAGGTACCACTACACCCCTGTCAGATTAGCTAAAATGACAGGAAAAGATAACGATGAATGTTGGAGGGGATGTGGGAAAACTGGGACACTAATACATTGTTGGTGGAACTGTCAATGGATCCAACCATTCTGGAGAGCAATTTGGAGCTATGCTCAAAAAGTTGTCAAACTGTGCATACCCTTTGACCCAGCAGTGTTTCTACTGGGCCTA
>JAJPUD010013763.1:0-39628 GCA_023553655.1 Myrmecobius fasciatus
GGAACTGGAATTTTATACACTGTTAAGATACAGCAAACTGGCACACTGGAAAGATCACTAAACCTAAAGGCCATTCAGACACTTCTCCAATGGATAACCCTAGGAAAGTTATGGTGGGCTTCATTTTCCTGCAAAATGGGGATAATAACAATATCTTGTAGGGATAAGTCAATAATTATACAGTGTCTAGCACACAAGAAGCAGCATATAAATGTTACCTGTTGCTATCATTCCTTGTACCTCAACCCAGAATTGTAATAAAGCAATGTTTCACCTAAACATCCTTAAAATTCTTATTTCTAAAAATTCTTTGTAAAATAAATTTTTGAAATGACATTTTGGAAATACTGTTATAATATATATATATGGTATGGCTCACTCTTTTCCCAAAAAACTAATTATGTTATTCAAATATCCCTAACCTTGATAGAACTCAAAGTATGCTTAACTCAATCTGAATAAATGCTTGTTGGTTAATTAACTGCTTATAAACTTCAGTGTAGCAATGTATAATTTTATGATATTCCAATCCCATTCCTAATCAGATTAACTATCACAAGTTTTTCTTCTATAAGCCACCAATTACATTTCTGACCACATTATTTAAGACCCTAGGAAAAGTCATTTGATCTCCTGTTGCTTTAGGCACTTAGAGGATGAAAAATTGCAAGCAAGATGCTGATTTGCACTGGAAGAGTTGAATTTTCTCATCTGAGAGTTCCTATACCAATGGAATTACAGTTCCAGTCCCTATCCTGTACTTAAAGCAGCCCCAAAGCTAATTTATTTATAAAAGACTTTGCTGTGAATTCTCTACTAGGAGACTTACCTGCCACAAAGGGGCATTAAGCTGATGAATAACAACATTCATTTGATGATTTCTTGCAAAGGCTACAATTGCATCATTTCCAGCAAAAGTACCAGGTTTTGCCAAACTAGCAACTACAAGAAAATGGGAGAAAGATGATGGTTTCAGGAGAGAACACTCAAAATCCAAGCAAAGCTTCAGCAACTATTCTGCTACACACAAAACAAGTAGTAGTGTAGAGGTTCATATATAGCTATATATATATATATATATATACATATATATATATATACAGCTATAGATCAAGTACACTTCTGGAAAGAAATACCTACGCCAACTCTGAATGCCTTGTCTGAAATTCTTACAAAAAAGATGGAGATTCAATGCGGTCATAAAAAGATTGTGACTTCTGAAAAAGAACTAGGGAATTCATACTCAAGAGCTACAGGTTCCCTAGCAGGAAGCAAGACTCTGAGATTGAAGATCTATGTGATATCCATAGAAAAATGGAATTGTCAGTTTTTAAAATGCTAACTCATTTTGCTATTTTCTAAGCTAACTGCAGTTTTAAAATAATAAAATCATAAAACATAATTCTTATGGCAATATTCAAAGAAAAGATTATTTTCCCTAATATTTAGAAGTGTTCCACTCTTGAAATTTTTAACAAATATCTTATAATTTTACACAACATAGTTAAAGACTGGCTTTCAAACCTTTATCTGATACAGATGGAAGACACAGATTCAGAATTCTTTCATCTCTGTTTTAACAGAGTCTCTCCCTCAATTATTTCATTCTTTTTCCTATATTCCTACAAAGGACTATCAGGCATGTTCAGTAGCATTTTTTTTTCCTAACAATCATTTCCTAATCTACATAAAAGTTTCTCAGGAAATTAAATTGAAAGTTCCTATTCTCCTTAGGGCCACAATACCAAACACAACAAGTTTCTTTGACCAAAAACATTCAGAATGCAATTCATTCTTGCAAAACTACAAACTCATTTTGCAAAATGCATATAAATCTGGCTAAATATTAATTGAACTGTGTAGAAAATGACCTGAGATTTTATCTAAGTTATGTCAGCCCAACATCTAAAAACTGAAACATTCTAATAAAATTATGGCAATCTCCTCAGAATAAAGGGAGCTCAAAAAATACAGTATTAAGTTGTAAGAGAACTAAGCTGAACCCTAGCACCGTTATAGGTTTATAGTGTAACCTTGGGTAAGTCACCACTTCTCAGAAACTCAGTTACAGGGCCAGGCTCTGTAAAAGGAAGGGGTTGGGATAAGTGATCTCGAAAGTCCCTTTCAGTTCTAAATAGATCTTATGTGGGATATTGCAGTTCACTGAGCAATATTAGCTGTTCATTTAAAGGATTACTTTCTACCTTTTAAGTTGGAAAATCTTTAAGTAAAAACAAAGCCACAAGATCTGCAGTTTTTCTTCTCATTTTAGATTATAAGAAGTAAAAGTTATAAATCACAAAGAAAGGCTCATTTGAGAAGTACCGTAATATTTTTTAACTGACATTCATTTGGAAAAAAAATTGCTTTTAAAGAATCATTTTGAACAATACAGTGGAGACTGCTAACAAGTATAATTACTTAATGCATTTGTCAAAGAGGCTAAAATATCCCACTGACCTACCATGTTTTTCAAAGGGAATATCATCCTCCACAAAGGGTTCAAAATCATCCCGCTGTCTTATCATATAGTCAACAGTCTCCTGTCTGTGTTTGAGATGATTTCGTGAATGTCCCTCCAACTGATCACCAAGAGCTCGAAATAGACAATTGCTGCAAAGAAAGAAGTTTTAGTTAACAATATTTCATTTTAATAAAGCAAAAAAAAAGCTAACAAATTAATTCTCATCAAATGAATCTGAGGGAAGCCTCCAGAGTATTGAACAATAACTAGCAATTTACACAAGATTTTTAGATTTATAAACTGCCCTCTTCACAGAAGCCCTATGAATGAAGTAGGCAGCACAAGGTATTATCACTTTCATTTTACATAAGAGGAAACTGAGCATAAGGAAATGCAGTAATCTGTCCCATGTCCCCCAGATCATAAGTATCATAACCCCAATTTCAGAGAATTTTTTTTTTTAACTACAAACCCACTCTGGGGAAGTTACCTAACCCCAATTGCCTCAAAGGGGAAAAAAAAAAAAAAAAAGAATGTTCCATAACTACAAACCCACTGCTCTTTGCAATACACCATATGGTCTTAAGTGGATTTATGGAAAGTAAACTTAGGGAAAGACTCTGCTACGTACCCAAGGTAAATAGGTAGGTAGAGAAGTGCTTACACTGCCTTCCCAGATTCCCTCACACTTACCTAATGTTCTAATGTTTAGAGCCCTTTGAGGTATGAAATACAAATAATATCCTTTGCATTTTGTGGAGGAAGAAAGTAATGCTCAGAGAAGGAAAGTACTTGCCTGCAAGCATCCAACTACCAATGAGAAAGGAGAATTTGATCTACTGGCTCCAAAGCCACCAAAATAGTAATACTCTCTCTCCCTTCTCCATCCATTGAGACACAAGAAAACCAAAACCCATTACAAAAAATGTATAATCAAGCAAAACAAATTTCCACAGAAAGAAAAGAAAATATGACTTAAACTGCAGTCTTAAGGTCATCAGCTCTCTGGAAATAGAGAGACTTTTTCATTGAGTCCTCTGAAATTTCAGTTAACCATTCTAATTGTTTCTCAGTGTTTGAAAGAACACCATCTACTTGAGGAAAGAATGTGGCACAATCGGAAAAACCACTTGGAAACACAAGACTTCTGTTTTTGAACCCACTTACTAGTTATGCAGTCCTAGAAAAACTACTTAATTCTTGTGTGCTTTAATTGCAATATCTGTAAAATAAAAATAATGCTTTATCTCATAAAGGCAGAGGGGAGGGGCCTAGACCAGATGTTTTCTTCCAGAAGTCCATCTTCCAAACCCAAGATCTAGATTTTCCCCACATCACCTTAGAAATAGTTAGTCGATGTGACAATCCATATCCACTGCCCTCTTTCTGAACCAAGTTTCACTAGAGGTTCAGTATCTCATTATTCATTTTAGATAAAGCATCCAAAAGATTAAGTACTTATTAGATTCCAAAGGAGTCTGTCCAGCTAAGCAGCTTGAGAAACAAAAGCTCTTGCATCCAGTCTGATCCCTAAGGAGATAGTGGAGAAACCTATACAAACAAACATTCACTGAACAAACAACACTCTCTTATGAAATAGAATGTCTTTTTTTTTCCCTTGACTCCTCACATCACGGGGATCAACAACAACTTGTCAGAGGAAAATCACTCACCTTTGGCCTCTAGTTTCCAAATCCAGAATACTCCATCTGAACTTTCAAATAGCTGAAAGATTAATCTATTCTCATGTCTTATCACTAACAAAAAGTTCCAAAACTACTGAGCTCCAAACAAGACAAGAATACAATCTCGAAATTATGGAGTACTGTCAATGAATGGAATTGTACCATTTTGAAACCTAACATAGTCATACTCCAAACTACTTACTTTTCTAAAGTATTACTGCACCCAACCACAAGCCATGATTCCAGAGGACTAATGAAATATGCTAAGAACCTACTGAGAAATGGAAGATGGTTTCATGAGTGATGATCAAGATATATTATTTTTGGACATGGCTAATAGGAGAAATTTGGTTTACTTCACTATACATTTTTAATAACAAGTTTTCATTTTTCTTCCTTTCTCAATGGAGAGGAAGGCAGAGAGGACGGCAGAAGGAAGATAGAGAAGATAGAAGGAAAAGAAGATAGATTTTCATTGATTTTCTTAACATTTTTTGTAGACACTGGCTAATCCATGCCCAAGTATCATAAAATCTCAAATTACTAGCAGAGTCAGAACTAAAGGTAGACAAGATAAAGTAGAAAAGGTAATGGAAAGCCTGCAGGTAATTTTTTTTTTCATGTGATTTAAGACATTTTAAATAAATTCAAAATAAATCTTCTAAATAGCTACAATAAATATTCTAAGTATATATTTCTAAATAAAATTTAATGCTAGCTGTTATGTCAATTCAGCAATGGCTCAGAGTCTCCTAGGGATGGTAACTAAATATACAATTATCAGACCCAGCCTGGGATTCACAGTCAGCTCTGATTGATCCCTCTTGCTATCCCATCACCATCTGTGCCCATTAGAAGTCATAGTTTTTATAAAGATGCTACTTCAGTTTGCACATTTTTATGAATCACAGCGAAGTCTAAACATTTTCAAAGTAGCAGTTGGTTTTTCTAAATTCTGAATTTGTTTGTCCTCAGGTGATAACTAGAGGGTGCTCAGAAGTAGAAATCAATAAACTATTAAATTACTACCATTAGATAATGACAAAACAATCTATGCCAACATCTATCACTTTCCCAAGGGAGTACCTTTACTAAGGCAAACATTGACAAAGCCCACAGGATGACCATAAGCTCTATAACTCAACAGAATCTGTTTCTTGAGGGAAAGGAGTGTTTTGTTTTTGTCTCTCCCTTTACATTCCCAGAATAATGCAATGTTTTGCACAATAGGCACTTAATAAGGAGTAGAAGATTGAAAGAGCAAATCAAGGAAGACCTCATTGAAGAGATGGTGTCCAAGCTAAGGCATGGAGGATAAGTAAGATATCAAGAGGCAAAGAAGGATGAGAAAATGGAATCTGAACAAAGACGAGGAAGGAAGAAAGGGGGTCTTTCTTGGAGAACAGTCCAGTCTAGCTGGAAATAGTTTGGGGTTACATCATCGAAAGCCTTGGAAAGAGATGGAAGTCTGAACCACAAGTCCCTTTCTTTACCTTTAAGATAAGGTACATGTACCCTGTTTCCACTGAATTTTCTTCTGCATTCCATCCTTCTTGCACTCCTACAACCTCACCACCTGAGGAGAAAGGCTCTGCCAAGATTTTTCCTTTTCCCATCTCATCCTTCTTTCTCAAGAGGCAGGCTATAATCCCAAACTCCCTCCTTTGTGTCTCTTCCTGGCCTTTCAGAGGCTTGTTCCACTTTCTATCCCATTACCCCTGCTCCCTGAAACTACCCCCATCAAATGAGTCCTTGTGCCCACATTTCTTTTTCTTTCACCTTTTCCATTGTACTCAATCCCCCAGATCCCAGATTCCCATTTCTTTAACCATTTTCCACATATTACTTCCCTATCCTCTCTCCCACTATAGACTAAAATCAAGCCCTGGACCAGAAAGCAAAAGACAGACCTAACTAAACTTCGTTCCTGTGAGCATCTTAGCAGTAACCTGACTTCTTAGGCCTTACTTTCCTACCCATAAACAAGGATGATGACCTACAATGAGGAAAGCCATGGGTATAATAAGTGAACACTTAGGTGCATTTAGTATATCTTTTCCTCCAGGGATGTGACCTTTTGCTACCCTCTCCTTTCCCAAAGTAGACTCCTTCCTCAGTACGACAATCCTCTTCTAAACTCATCCAACTATCATCCAGAGATCTTTCTTCGCTGTCCACACTCTTACCACTGCCTAAATCAACTCCCTTGTCACCCTCATTCATTCTGTTCCCTTTTCCTGGAGCTTATCTCACACAACCAATCCAACTTAATAAGCAGAAGTTTGAAGAAAAAGGTTTTGGAGTTAGGAAGACTTGGGTTCAAGTCCCCACCTGTGGCATATATTGTTGTTACTCTAGGCAAATCACCTAAATGCTTCAGTGTTCCAAACAATTCTAAGATGAAAGAGAAAGTCCATTACAAGGGCAAAGTGCTGGATTTTGAGAACTGCAGTTGAATCTACCTCTGATATATTTCTATGATCTTTAACAAGCTACTTAAACTATGGTCTCAGTTTTTCCATCTGTAAAATTGAAGAGGTTGACTTAGGTCAACCTAAGGTTCCTTTCAAGTTCTAAACTTATGGTGCCAAACAAGTATGAATCTAAATTAGTAGAGGGATTTCCCTACACCAATAAAATCACAAGTTTCAGACAAAAACAACAAAGCCCAGACCAGGCTCAGTGAACACAAAAACAAAAACCAACCAGTTTTTGTCCTCTAGGAGCCTCCTCTTCCCTTTCTCTAACCCTATGGGAACCCCTCCTCCCCAAAGATACTAGCTCCAAATTTTCTATCCCCAGGTCACTAGACCCTACCTTTCTAACCAATCACTCAATAAACTCCAATGGTTCCCTACTTCATTTACAATTAAATATGCCACCATGTGGCATTTAAAACCCTCCACACCCTCACACTCGCTTAACCTTTCCCATTTTATTATACAATTATTCCCCTTCTCAAACTCTATGGTGCAAACTGACCTTCTTACTGTTCCTGAACTGGATGCTACATCTCCCATCTTCCTGCCTTTGTTCAAGCAATCCTCCATGACAGGAATGCTCTCCTTCCTCAAGACATTCCTGGCTTTCTATGAAATTCAGGGCAAATGCCACTTTCTGAAAGAAACCTTTGGGGATATGTCCTTTGTCTTTCTTTGTATCCCTATCGCTTAGAACAGGCTTGACACATACTCACCCACTTACAGTCAATGCTAATAAACAGAATTCCTAAGTCTCCCCGGAGGACAAAATCTGTTTGGTTCTGCTAGTTCGGTGGGTGCTCCCTATTATTAATCGTAATAGCTCTCATTTACACATCGCTTTAAGGTTAGCAAAGCGTTTGTTTCGTCTGACTATATCGTCTGGAATACACACCCATACACACACATGTACATACAAACCCACCCAGACACATACGCGCAATCATGGGAGGTCGGTGTCCCATTTTACAGATGAGGAAACTGCGGCTGAGAAAGGTTAAGCTACTGCACCTGAAGGTGCCTAAAAAATGCTTGCAAAGTGCGACTTCCTCACCTTTTCACCTGCTCAGGTCTCCAACTGGCACCTCCGCGCCCGCACCTCCCCAGGTCCTCCAAGTGCGCGCATCCTCCCTCCCCAGTCTCAGCTCCCCGGTTCAGCCGGCTAGTGCTTCCTCCCTCCCACCTCCTCCCCATCCCTCACCCATCGAACCCCGGCGTGCGTCTCACCCGCCCCGCCTCCCCCGGTCCTGGCAGAGCGTGCCTCCTCCCTCCTTCCCCCTCCCGCACCGGTCGGGCCCCGGCGCGAGCCTCCTTCCCCCACACTCCTCCCCTGCGCGCGCCTCCTCCCTCTCCATCCTCCCCAGGCCTCCTTACCCGTCGCCCGGCACCTCGCGCAGCTTGAGCCCCAGGGCCTGCAGTTGGTTGGCGAAGCTGACGAACTCCTCTTCGCCGCCGGCGCCGGGCTCCGTCCGATTCCGCCGCTCCTTGGCCAGGGCTCTCCGAGCCGCGCGCTCGTCCCGCTTCCGCTCCGCCTCGGCCTTCCGGCCGCTGCCCGGCCGGCTCTTCACCGCCTGCTTTCGGGACATGACCCGGCCCCCAGCCCAGGTGCCGGGAGGAGGAGACGACGCCCCGAGCGCAATCGACTAGGCGAAGCAGGCGGCGGCTGCAGCGGCAGCGGCGCCGGGGCAACGGCGAAGCAGCTTCTGCGCTTGCGCCGCGTCCCTCGAGCCTCTGCCTGGCAGCGGCTTCCAGGAGCCCCTGTCACGTGGCCCAGCGCGCAGGACCCAGGGACAGAGGGGACAGAGAGCTGTGGGGAGAGCTAGAGGGGCCCCGCAGGTCCGAGGGTGTTCCTTTCGCCCCCTAGTGAGGGATGTGGAAAGCCAAGGTCTCCACTGCATGCAGGGCCATCTCCGGTCCTCCTGATCGATATCTCCTCCCGGGACCCGGATGACTCCAGAGTGAGGCTGGTGCCCTTGTACAATCCTCCCTCCCTTCACCTCCCCATCGTCCTCTAGGACTGGTGCTCCGAGGGAAGGAGGGGAGGAGGGAGGGTGTGTTTTATAGCTTCCAGCCCTGGCGTTCTTTGCAGATAAGAATCCTGGGTGATGGAATCAAACCTTTCATGGATGGAGGATGGAGGGCACTGCACTGAGCGCTGGGAAACAAAGAGAAACTAGCCTAGCCTCTGTCGTCAGAGTTCGCACTAATAGGAGGAAGGTTTCCCAAGCAAATCAAATGAAAAATAGCGTGGGAGCAGCAAAGCAGATAATAATACTTCTATTAAAATGATTTACTGAGGTGCAGTGAACCTCAGAATCTTGACACTCTGCGTACATTATCTCATTTAAGCTCATCAGTCAACAAACATGAAGCACTATCCGGACTCGTACTAAGGATAATTTTTTATACCTTTACATCATTCTCACAACAATAAATACTTTATCTAACAAATCAAATTATTCAGAGGCATGGGTTGTCCTGAACATAGGTATTGTGAGAAATAAAATTGTAAGGTTTTGTTTCCAAGGTTGAAAAGTTTCAGAATCTCACAGCTTCCTTCTCGTTGCCATGGTAGAAAAGAATAGGATTGATATTTTAGGATCAGTACATCTTGGCTGATTAGAATTAAAGAGTGTCTTAAATCTACAGAAGTAACCACGGGAACTGGTTGAGTGCATATGACCTGGGTTTAAGGCCCCAGGCAAGCTAAATTTTTAATTGAGCATGCTTAATAAGGCTCATGTATATTAATTTATTTCTTAAGGAAGAAACATCTACCATTTTTAAACACATACTGATGTAGCAAGAGGAGAGGGGAACATAAACATATCAAGGAGTGCATGTGAGGCAGTGTCATGAAATATTAGATTTTGAAAGGATTTTCGATGGAAATTTTTAGAAGGGGAGGAGGAGGCAAGGTGAGATTATGGAATATAACTGCTGGTTCTGGCCTCTGTAAAGTGTGTTTGTATCCTCTCAAAGGGGTACGACATCTGCTTCTTGCAAGAAATATATAAAGCCTTCTTCCACTCCGAGAATTTGGGTCTGAAGTTTTCATTTCCAACAGTATGCCCTAGCCACATGAGTTTCCCAGGCAATGAATGGCATTGGACACTTGGAATCAGAAAGACAGAGATTTGATCTCACCACATGAGCTGTGTGATCCTGGGAGCTAGGTGCTATTATTATTCCCATTTTACAGGTGAGGAAACAGAAGGTCACAACTGAAGCCCTGATTTATACTAGTCACATGCAGAGTAGATGAGATGTAACTAGCAGCTAGAGGAACCAAATAGCCTCCAGAATAGCTTGACCTGTGACTTAAGTTTTGAAAGAATTCAGAGACTCCAAGGCAGAGGTGAGAAGGGAGAGTATTTCAAGCATGGAGAACAAAGTGCAAAGGTATGAAAGTAGGAGATATGTAGAATGGGACCACACAGTACATGAGGGGGAGGAAGGAGAATCATCTATACAAAATCTGTAAAGATAAGGAGTGACCAAATAGAACTTCATTTTTGAAGTAATAAGAAATCAATGAAATTTGTTGAGTGAGGAGAAGAGACAGGTGACATGCTTAGACGTGTACTTTAGGAAAATCATTTTGAGTGCTGTGTTCTATCATTACAGCAGTGTCTGACTCTCCATGAACCTATATTTGGGGTTTTCTTGGCAAAGATACTAGAATGGTTTGCCATTTCCTTCTCCAGATCATTTGACAGATGAAAAAAACTGAGACAAATGGATAAGTGCCTTCCCCAAGGTCACATCTCCAGTAAGTGTCAATGGCTAGATTTGAACTCAGGAAGATGTCTTCTTGACTTCAGGCCTGACACTGTCCACTGCTCCAGGATACTGTATGGAGGATAAATTGGAGTCAGCATAAACTTGAGGCAAAGAAGATCATCAAACTTACTTCTGTAGCATCTTGTATGTGGACCCTGCCCTAAATAATGCTCCAAATTTGAAGCAGATTGTGGGTATCAGGTCAGCATCAAAATCATAACTCATGAGCTACCATTCAAATGTTTATTTTGTCCTCTCAGAAGACACATCAGCTCAAAGCAAAATGTATTAAACAACTTAGTAAGACAAGTGTCTTAAGGTTTCCCTGTACACACAGGAGACTGTACTCATTCCCAGGCACCATATGTACTACCAATGGGAAAAGAGGTACATCCAGGGGTTCTGTTGTGGCCAATGAATCTATATGTAGCTCAGAAAATCTGGGTGGGAAATAAGAAGAGTAACCATGTAAAGCTGAAGGTTTACAAACTGCTTTCATTTGATCCTCACTACGACCCTGTGAAATAATCACAACTGCTATTTATTAACCTTATTTTACATTTACATTTAAGGAAAAGACTGGGCAATAACTTGCCCAGAGTTTGTAAGAGACTGAAGTGACATCAAACCCCCAGGTCTTTCTGACTCCAGGTCCCAATCAGGTGGTCAATGCACACATACCTATGTTCAGGGCAACCTGTACCTCTGAAGGATTGGATCAGATAAAGCATTTATTAAGCTCTTACTGTATACCAGGTACTGTACCAAGCACTAGGAACATGTCTTCTGGTGATGCAAGATGTTTTTTTTTTTTTTTGTTATTGTTGTTTGTTTTGTTTTTCTGTAACGAACTGTAGTCTTCTGTTGTTTGTTCTCTGCCACACTACTCTACTAGATACATTCGATGAGTTTGATTTTTCTGGAAACTTCCATGGACAGTCAATGAGCACTTATTAAGCACCTACTCTGTACAAGGTGCTGTGCTAAGCAACTGAGAATACAAAGAAAGACAAAGGATCCTCCCTGTTCCCAAAGAGCTTATAATCTAATGGGAAAAGACAAGCAAAGTTGGATGTTATATACAGAAAATTTTGAAATAGAAATAAATAAAAAATAAATTAAAATGATATTAATGTTGCTGCTGCCACTTTCTATTGGACATTTTTGCTAGCACTGCTGGTCTTTGGAGCTAGTGGCAGCTTTGGGTAAAGAATAGAAGGGAGGGAACTTAGATTCAGGGTGGAACTGAGTTCAAAGGCTGCCTCAGATACCTAACAACTTTATAATCCTGCATCAAGCTATTTAAGGTGTCTTACTCCAATTTTATGACTCTTTTCTAGTCATCTCTAAGATGGGGATAAAAATAGAACCTAGTCATGGGGTTATAGTGAGGATCGCATGAGATAAAATACCTCTAGTTCTATAAAACATCCCAATGGGTCTGGTGCCTTGACCTAGTGAGAACACTTTTTGGTTTAATTTAATTTAATTTTTAATTTAATTACACAATCAGAACTGAGTGTAAATGGGACCTCTACACATATGTAAATCAATCAAGGCCTTGTGTGAAAAATTAGGGGTGTTTTGTGTGGCTCAAAGGGAAGCACATCTTTAGTTTCTCCTCCCCACAATCTTCTTCAATGGAGACTTTCATTCCTGCCAAGAGGGGAAGCAGAAGATTGGAGCTAGAAATATAACCACTCTGATCCTCTCAGAGAGATGGGGTTAACAGGCTAGAATTATATCTCTCTGCTCCCTTAATATATTGTTAATCTGGATGTGGTTTCTAGACTGCTAGTTCCAGTTTCTTAATGAGGAAAGGAGGGCCCTAACCTTTCTATCCAAGCTTGACTCTTCCCACCAAATACCAGTTATATAATGAACATACACAGGAAAACAGCAAAGAAATCCATTTATCCAAGTTGAAAGCAAAACATAAGTCAGAGGAAGTATACACATGAGGATATATCCAGATGACAGAGAGTAAAGTCGTTCTCCCACTGAGATCAGATAACTCAACCCAATAGAGAGAATCCTAGCCCTCATCCAAAGAGGGAATTCTCCAAAGTAACCAGCAGTATAGCAAGCCAGGATAAGGGACGTGATGAGGACTGCCAACTCCTCTCATATCAACTTCTTCCTGTCTTAATCTACCTTCAGAAGCAATCTTAAGTGAGGTTGGAATCGCTCATCTTCTCTTTCAAAGTTGGAAGCCAGAAGCACCCAAAGAACCTGCAGAATCTCAAGACACTAAAGAGAATGCTGACCAACTCTTCCCTTCCCTTCCTGCCTCCAAGAATGCAGGAGCACTGCTCTCCACCAATGAGGAACAAGGATCATACAAACTGGCTTTGGAACTCGGTCACAGAAGCAGTTTGTGTGAAACAAAGAAACTCTCTCAGAATGGCATTCTAAGATTTCTGAGATTCTAAGTTTCTGTTTTCCAAAGGTTAAAGCAAGCATGTAGCAAGGGAGGACTGGGTAGGAGATGGAAGAGGGATTTTTGTATGGCAGAAAAGAAAGAGAGAGTCATGAGAGTCATGAACTCAAAAGGTATCTCAGAAAACAAAACCCAAGAAAAGATCAGCTATTCCTCCAACTCTTTCTCCCAACGTCTGCCTATTGACAGACACTCTAATGTAATTTACTATTTATATATCAAAATGTTTCCAGAAGGAGGTATTTTATTCTGTTGAATCAGATGGTTTAGAAAAAAGGTTAAACAATAAGAAGTATCAAAAAAGAAGAGGAGTTAGATTACCTCTTAAATCTGATTTTAATAACCCCAAGATTTTCTCTGAAATAAATCTTAATCTTAATCTTTAATATCTTAAATATTCTTCCTGTAATCTCCAAAGTAGCTCAATTATAGATTACCCAAAAAGCAATGGGAGAAGTACATGGTAGGTTTGATCAGACTGTCACATATTCCAAGATAAGAGAAGATGAGTAAAAAATATCATGGGAAAAATATGTGATCAGAAAATAAAGTAAGCCATCACTTAAGAACAAATGGACAGCTTCATGCTCCATTTTTATCCACACAATGTCAAAAACCTTCTCTGTACAAAGTTTACCAAGAGCAAAGGAAAGGGTTTCATACAATGAGAAAGATGTGAATCTGTAACACTGAAGCAATATTGTATCAATGAAATTTTAAACCCATTAAAGTTTACAAAGCATATTCCCTAAAGTAACACTCTGAAACAGATGTTAGTGTTATTATTCCCATCATATAGATAAAAAAGGCTCTCAAAAGACATGAAGCAGTATCTCCAAAGTCAAATAGCTAGGTAGTATTAGAGTTAGGAATCCAAATGAGTTCATCTAACCCTAATTCCATTTTTCTTTCCATGACATCTCCATAATCCTGGAGGCATTGATGCTATGTAGCTCTTAGGGAGAATGTAGCAATAATCATAAGGCTACCTGGTCTTGGGAGTGCTATAAATCTACAATGCTATAGTAATAACAAAGTTTCTGAGACAATTTAAGCCACAGAATTCAATAATGGGGTAAAGTTCCACCTTTAAGTCAAAGAATTCAATACTCCTCAACTTTAAGACTAATCCTCAATTCTACCTCTAAGCCATAAAATTAGCATATCAGCAACTGGAAGCACCTGCTCTTTCTGTTTCCCTATACATTTATCTTCTTGTTTCTAGACAATTCTGTTGGAACTTATTTCAATTGGCATTACAAATATAACAAATTTTGACCCTTGATTTGGAGATGGTTCCAAGCCTGCAAATTTTTTTGAGACACTTGCAACAATAGTCTAGACACCCCAAACACCCAAAAAGAATTGTCTGGGTCATCAAGAGCTCCACACTCAGCAAACTTTCCTTGACTGGGGACAACTGGTCTTGAGAGTTCTTGCAATTCTTGGCATAATTCCCTCCTAACTAGGGAACCTCTGCCACCTTTTCACCCTCTCTGGGATGCCAGAGGAGAGAGGCAATATAGGGATAGAGATTTTATGGCTTTTGGCAACTGCCCCTGGCAACACCAAGCATGAGGTAGGAAAACAGTCAGCCTGTGCATTTGGTAAGTCCATTATTCTTTGTTGTAGTTGCAGAAATGTATTAGTTCTGTAATTTATGGCAAATTATTTTATCTTTGCCCAGTTTTCTGATTTGCAAAGAGAAATAATAATGGTTGTTGTGAAGATCACATGATTGCAAGAGTGCTTAGCATAAAGCAAATGCTATATGAATGTTAACTGTTATAGGATTGTAATTGCTTCACATTTGATAAACAGTTTGCTGCTTCTTTAAAAACTCTGGCAACAGATAGTCTTCTTTTTCATGATTGGGAGTCAGACTTCTGGGGGCCCTATTAGTAAAAACTGGCACCTAACTCTTCCCTGGCTCACAAAAAGAGAAATAGTTTGTATGAATTGGAAAACAACTAAATGGTAATTCAGTTTGACTGGAACATTAAATTAGGATTTAGAGAACCATAAACTAAAGTCAGTTTTAAAATAACTTTTTAAAGTCATATGTATGTTAAAATTGGAAACTTGACTATAAATTATATGAGACTCCTATTCATTTTTGCAATAGATTCTGTTCTATATCAATTTTAAGAATTGTCTTGTTTTCTCCCTAAAGAAAAAGGGAAACTTATTTAAGGGAACAGAAGGGGAAGCCAGAACCTTCCCTGAGAACTTTCAAAGCTGCAGCAGCTTGGGGACAGAATAAACTGAACAACTAAAAGAAGGTGGAAAGTTTATTTATTTCATCAGCCTTGAAATGCAATTTAGGGAATTAGGCATTTCCACTTTTGCTAGAAAATTAAAAGAAAATTACGGCTAAGACTTTGGCTATTATGAAAATTCAAAGATTATTAACTAAATTATTTGGAATTATTGTCATCTTGTTAAACCTAAAATTGTAATTACTGGTGTGGAACAAGAGGGATGAGAAGAAAGCTTTCTCAGTTTGTCTTTAAGTATGAGGATATACAGAACCCTTTTCCTCCTTCACAGAATGGTGGGAGGTATCAAAAAGCATAGCCTATGGAAGCCGATAGTGGGGTGGGAAACAGCAAGCTCAGCCCCTTCTTTGGGGTCTTTGTCAACTCCCTTTAATTTGTAAGTTTGCCAATTTTCTTTAAAGCATCAATGTAGGCAAGTCATCAGCCCTGAGAAATGAGCTTGTTTGGGATGTATAGTTCACAACAAGAAATGCGTATACTAAGAATCTTTAAGTTTATTTATTATATAGAAATGACTGGTCCTTTTACCAGGATGAGTTTAAACTCAAGAAGAAAAGAAAAATATGTTAAAGATGTTAAAAAAGATATTCTATTCATGTGAGTCCTGGTGAACTTTAATTGTTTATTGCAACTTCATGTGAGTAAAAATAATGTATCTAGCCCTAAGCTATAATTAATAGAACTTGCTATTAGAGAAAAAAATCTCTTGGGATTGTAAATGGTATTCTTTTGAGTTTTGAATTTGAGTATGATTGTCTGCTGGATCATTAAGTCAATAATCCACCATTCAAGAAAAATGCCATAAATTACTCAGAGGGATGTCATCTTGAACTGTCACAGGTGGACATCTATATGGACAAGAACTGGGAGGATAACTGTGGCCTATGCTCAAGAATGAATTATTCTGACTCAGTTTCTCAGTTCTGTTTCTTTGTTTATTTCCCACCTGATTATTCCTGAGTCTGGCTGAGATGGAATAGTTACTGCTTGATTGGTTGTCATCTGTGACCATTACCTAAAAGTCAAACAGAAGATGTTTTATCCTGGCGTGTATGGGCTCTCTGGATGAAGTTTGAAACCTGTTTTGATGCTATTATAATCATATCCCTTCTTTTTCCTCTTCTAGCAAATTTCTATAATCTGAGCAAGTAGTCAGTAGAAGCCATGAGCACAATACAAGTATGTAAAATCTTACTGTTTTCAATCTGAAAATATGTAGTCATTATATCCTAACTAATTAGATAAATGAGTATTTGGCCTAGTCATTGCCTGTTACTAGATATATACCTGTATGAAATTAGGTCCCTAAACTGACACACTATTTATGGAACCTAACTGTTATTCCATTGCTTATTGAAAGAAAATCTGAAACATCTTCAGCTTAGAGAAAAGAAGAGAATTTTAATGCAATCAGCTTTCTTAGAGAGATGTAACTTAATGGGATATTATAAATGACCCTCCCAAGTCTTTTACCCTAGGAGTACAAAGCTTCTACTTGCAAGGATGTTGTTACTCATTTTTCCATGCCAAATATTATTCAACTTTTTCATTCGTCTCTTTTTAGACTCCAGGCCATGAACTTCCAATTACTTGTTCAACCTAAATATCATTGGCTACCTAATTCTGAGACTCAGCACCTCCTGGATGCTACTGCCACCATCTTCAAGTCACATTTCTCCCCTCCTCAGTCTGGACTCAGCTAGGTAGGTCCAGCTCTATACCTTTTATCAGCCTGAAGTAGCTGCAGAAGATGAGACCTTTGTCCTTTTGCCCCAAATGAATTTCAGTCCTAATTGCTTGAGGGAAGAATGATGTAATGTAGCTCACAGGAAGGATATAGCAATAACTCTAAGGCTACCTGGCCTTAACCATAAGGGTTTAATAATATATTTTATTATTAATATTAATTATTTATTAAATTAAAATTTAAAAATCAATATTAATAATAAATTAATAAAATTTAATAATATTAAATGACATATTTGCTTTAAAATGAGTTCCAATGGCTATAGTGTAGTTCCTAGGGAGGATGTAGCAAAAATATTAAGGCCACTTGGCTTTGAGAGTCCTATAGATCCATAAACTATGCTGGCTGTCAGATAACAATCAGATAACTGTTGATTAGTAATACAAAAAGTTTCTGAGACAATCTAAGCCATAGAATTCAATAATAGGCTTCTACTCCACCTCTAAGACCACTCCTCAATTCTACTTCTAAGCCATAAATTAGCATTCAGTGACATGAAGCACATGCTCTTTCTATCTTTTTCCTATAAATTTATCTTCTTGCTCCTGGTTCTTTGCTAAATTCTTTTGGAACTTAGCCTGTTTGAATTGACACTACAATTATAATAAACTTTGCCCCTTGACTTGGAGATGGGTTCGAACCTAAAAATTCTTTTGAGACACCTTGCAACACTGCTCTAGAACCCCAATCTTTTGGGGATCTCCTTTGAACCCTAACATAATAACATCTACACCTATCTGAAATAAGGAGCACTAGTTAATCCACGTTCTTTCCTTAGTGTTCCAGATACATAAGAGACTAATCCATTAAAAATAATAACAATAACAAACCATGATCATACCTTGCTGCTTGACTCTGGTTTTCACCTCTTGGAGAAGAGGTGAATGTTGAATGTCAGTCAATAAATATTTATTAAGTACCTACTATGTGTCGAGCACTGTGCTAAGTGCTAGAATTACAAAGGCAAAGTTCTTGTTTTCAATGAGCTCACAATCCAATGGGAGAGACAACAAGCAAATAAAACATGTACAAACAAGCTGTATAGAGTATAAATTGAAAACAACAGGGAAGGTACAAGAACTGAGTATCATGAAAAAACTTTCTATAATACATGAGGTTTTAGCAGGGACTTGAAAGAAGCCAGGAGGCAGAAATGAAGAGGGAGAGCATTCCAGGCATGGGGGACACCAGTGAAAATACTTGAGTTTCTTATGCAAAGAACAAGGAAGTCAGTGTCACTGAATTGCAGGCTATGTGGGGCAGGGAAGGGAGAGCAGCAGAGAACAGGGAAAGGTATAAGAAGACTGAAAAGGTGAAGGGAGGTGGAGGTTATGAAGCACCAAAAATCGGAGTCTCTATTTCTTCCTGAAAGTGATAGGGAGGAAGGGGAAGGTAGAATGATGGAGAAATCCAGAATTCAGCCTCTCAGTAGACAGAGATACCTAACCTGGACACCCTCCTTAAATGGACCTTGTGAGAAGAGACTTTCCTGATCCATTTAGAGAAAGGAGTTATAGAGACATAAGGGTATACAAAACAAGATCTCCCATTGCTTAAGCCTCTGTTACATAAATTTTTAAGCAAATTTATTTTTTTATTGTGACTTTCTTTCATAGTATTCCCTGTAGATTCTCATGTTTGTGGCTGCCATTGTGTTTATTGCATCAATCTACAAGACATTGCTGATGTTCCCAGAAGAGATTTGTAATCACTCAAAAAAGTTTGACCTGGCTATCCACCCAAGAAAGACCAAGTAGATGAAGAATGTCTATTGTCTGGATTTCTACATTCAGCTGGGTTCTAAGGGCCCTCCCAGTTCTGACATCCACTATTCTAAGACCCTCCCAGCTCTGACATCCTGGGTTCTAAGGGCCCTCCCAGCTCTGACCTCCTGGGTTCTAAGGGCCCTCCCAGCTCTGACCTCCTGGGTTCTAAGGACCCTCCCAGCTCTGACATCCTGTGTTCTAAGGGCCCTCCCAGCTCTGACCTCCTGGGTTCTAAGGGCCCTCCCAGCTCTGACATCCTGTGTTCTCAGGGCCCTCCCAGCTCTAACATTCTCTGTTCTAAGGCCACTACCAGCTCTAACATTCTGTGTTCTAAGAGCCCTCCCAG
Source organism: Myrmecobius fasciatus (assembly GCA_023553655.1). Classification (NCBI taxonomy): domain Eukaryota; kingdom Metazoa; phylum Chordata; class Mammalia; order Dasyuromorphia; family Myrmecobiidae; genus Myrmecobius; species Myrmecobius fasciatus. The sequence continues at coordinate 18,991 of JAJPUD010013763.1, forward strand.
CTCTGACCTCCTGGGTTCTAAGGGCCCTCCCAGCTCTGACCTCCTGGGTTCTAAGGGCCCTCCCAGCTCTGACATTCTGGGTTCTAAGGACCCTCCCAGCTCTGACATTCTGGGTTCTAAGGGCCCTCCCAGCTCTGACCTCCTGGGTTCTAAGGGCCCTCCCAGCTCTGACATTCTGGGTTCTAAGGACCCTCCCAGCTCTGACATCCAGGTTTTAAGGGCCTTCCCAGCTGTGATATCCTGTGTTCTAAGGGCCCTCCCATCTAAGAAATTCTAGAATTGGAGGGGGTGGAAAAGCAGGCAGGGGGGAGAAGGAAAATAATTATCAATGGACCCTATTAGGGAAAAAAAAAGTTCCCACAACCAATCTAGACACTCCCTAAGTGACCTTTTTAATACTTTCCTTCCCAAGTTTACCTTATAACTCCATGGTGATTGTCTGTATTTTTCTAGCACCAAAGATCTTACCCACTCCATAATTTATGTTTTTATTGTCATTTTAGCATAAATCAATGGCTCTCTAATTTCACCATCTGCACTTCGGAGCTGCCCTCAATAGAAAAGATGAACTCAAATGAGATGTTGATCCTGCCCTGGACACCAGATGGCAGCAAAATGTTACATTGGGTGGCTGGGTCAATAGTCAACAAGATGCCTTTGCAGCTGACTGCTTTCTATGAAGTATAGAAGAACCCAAAGATGTACGTCAAAATGGGAGAATGTCCAAAACGGGAGGGCCCTTACAGGTCTCCTGGTTTCATAATAACAATTCATATCATATAGTATTTCTTAAGATTAATGAGGAAACATGGGATAATGTAGTTGTTTCCCATGCTCCCCCCCCTCATCTCCGGGTTATTTCTTGGGGAGCCATGATTTTGCCCCAGGGTAGCAGAGGACTGATCTCAAGGGCTGTCTGATTAACCAATCAGGAGAGGAAGATGAGTCACATCCCACCTTTGTAGGATAGCCAGGTATAGGGTTTGTTTCCAAAACAACCACTTCTACTCTTGTCCCCCAATACTCTCCCACTCTGCTCCCTCCCTCTGCTTTGCAAACTCAAACTTTCCCCTTTCTTGGCTAGGCTTGGACCCTTGGGACTCTCAGGGTTTCACAGCAATGGCTGAGCAGGTGCAATGGAAAAAAAATTTCTGTCTATATGTAGCCTCTATTCCCAGTTCACCTTGTGGTCATCCTGAATTTCTATACTCTAGAACAGTGACAAATGACTAAGAGCCCTGCCTCCCTTCTTTTGATTTTGGCAAAGTCAGACAGGATCAACAAACTAGAATTGGTTAAGATCTGCCACAGGGAAGATCTAATTAGATTAATTTTTTTTTCCAAAGCCCACCTGTCTTCCAGCTGTTGAAGGCACTATTCTTCTAGGCCCCCAGTGTCATCCTTGACAACTGACTTTCCCCAACTCCATATGCAATCAGTTGCTGAAGTATGTCACTTTCTGTGTCCCCACATCTTCCTCATTTTTCCTCCTCTCTTCACTTACATAACTACCACCATTTCAGACCCTCTTCATTTCTTATCTGTGCTGTTAAAATAGCAGCTTAATTTATCTCCCTTCCTCAGCTCTCTCCCTCTTCCAATCAATCCTCCCTACAACTATCAAAGTAATAGTGGTAAGTCACCACCATTACCATCATCACTACCATGTCTACTCAGTAAAATCCATTGGCTCTCAATTACCTCCAAGATCAAATTTATTTCATCTTCATCATATCCTTTTTTACTTCCGTTTTTATGCCTATTTTATAATGTATATGTTTAATAGCATACGTAAGAGTAGGCAGAACAGTAAATAGAATATTGGACTTGGAGGCAGGAAGACCTGAGTTCAAATTCTGCCTAAGACATTTATTAATTATGTGACTGTAGTAGGCAAGTGATTTAACTTCTTTCACCCTAAGTTTTCATATCTATGAAATGTAAATAATAATAGATTATACTTGTAGTGTAGGCAGAAGAGTAAATAGAATATTAGACTTGAAGGCAGGAAGACCTAAATTCAAATTCTGCCCAAGACATTTACTAATTATGTGACTGTAGCCAAATGATGTAACTTCTTTCAATTTAAATTTTCATATTTATGTAATATAAATAATAATAGCTTTTATCTTGTGAGTTTATTATGAAGATCAATATGTAAAGCACTTTGCAAATCTTAAGATGATAGATAAATACTAGCAACTATTATGATATGATTTATAAATAAGTAAATATATACATATTGAAAGGGTGTGCTACAAATATTTTTACCGATGGGGTATAAAAATCAAAAAAGTTTGGAGGCAATTGCTGTATATAAGGTGCCAAGGTAGGATTCAGGAAGATCTAGGTTATTTAGTCACTGACACTAGCTGAGCGGTTGTCAGGACATCATTGTATGTAATTCAGGTACATAGGGTAGGCAGGCCAATCAGATTTAGATGTGTTTCATGATCTGAATAAGGGAAGAGGATTCCCATTCTGGGTATTTTCCACTATAATAAAATCTCAGATCTTTTGAATATCCTTAAGGTTATCAAAACACTTTTCTTACAACAACCTTATGGGGAAAATATCATTAATTACCTTTTACAGATGAAGGAACTCATTTTTAATTAAATTTTTTTTCCAGAAAAATATGCTTTTTCTTTTTTCTACTCTCCCCTCTTTGAGAAAAAGAAAAAAAAAACATTACAAACATGTATAGTCAAACAAAACAAATTTCCAGACTGACCATGTCCAAAAAAGCATAGGTCATTTTATGCTCTTTGATGTCTCTATTAGGAGGTAGATAGCCTGTTTCATCATCAGTCCTCTAGAATCATAGTTGGCCATTATGCTGATCAGAGTTCCTAAGTCTTTCAAAGTTGTTTGGCTTTACAATATTGTTATCTTTGTGTAAATTGTTGTCCTGATTCTGCTCATTTCACTCTGCATTGGTTCATACAAATCTTCCCAGTTTTCTCTGAATCTGTCCCTTTCATCATTTCTTACATGTTTCTGCCACATTTATGTACCATGACTTGTTCAGCAGATCCCCAATTGATGAGCAACCCTGCAATTTCTAATTTTTGCCACTACAAAAAGAGTTGTAGACATTTTTATGCATCTTTAGTTAGATTTTATTTTGATTGGGACTAATCTCTCCCTTACTATATTCTTCCTCTAATTTTCCCTTCATTGTTATCCCCCTTTCCTTCTTTTTTCTCTACTGTGTGAAATGTATTTCATGTGTGTGTGTCTGTGTGTGTGTTCTTCTCTCCTTTGACCAGACCAGATGATAAGGTTCAAGTGTCAATTGCCTTTCTTCCTTGATTTATAGACTTCTTATACACCCTGATTATGTAAGATAATTTTCCCTACTGTTGCCAGTAATCCTTTCCCCCTCTTTCCACTCTTCCTTAAGATCATCAACATAGTTTTCTTGCTTATTTTTTTCTTTCTCATTTTTCCCCTTTGATGTGATTTTTCTTTTGCAGTATGATAAATGTGGAAATATGTTTGGAAGAACTGCACATGTTTAATCTATATTGGATTCCTTGCTGCTAAGGGGAAAGGGAGGGAGGGAAAAAATTTGGAACACTAAGTTTTTTCAGGGGTGAATGTTAAAAACTATCTGTGCATACATTTTGAAAAATAAAAACTATTATTATTTTTTAAAAGATCATCAATATATAGGGGCAGCTAGATGGCACAGTCTATAGAGTACTGACCTGTCAGTCACTGGCTGAATTCAAATCCAGCCTCAGCTACTTAACACTTCCTAGCTTAATCCCAATTGCTTCACCAAAAAAAAAAAAATCATCAACATATAACAGAATCATTTCCAGGTCTTCTCTCTAATTATATGCAGTATATTAGAAGATAAGCAATTTATTCTAGTTTAACTCATTATGATTGCTCATTCATGTTTACTTTTTTATATTTCTTTTGACTCGTGTTTGCACAACATTGTTTTCTTTTCATTAAAAGTCTATTTTTCTCCCCTCTAGGATTATGCTCAGTTTTCTGGGTAAGTTATTCTTGGCTATGTATTTTTTGCCTTCTGGAATATTGTATTCCGATTTCTCCTCTCCTTTTTAGTGTAACTGCTAAATCATATGTGATCTTGACTATGGCTTCTTAGTAATTGAATTCTTTCTTTCTGGCAGCTTATGGTATTTTTTTTGACCTGGAATCTCTGGATATTAGCTATAATGTTCCTGAGAATCTTTGTTTGGGAGTTTTTTTCAGGAGGTGACCAATGGTTTCTCTCTAGTTTTACTTTTTCTCTCACACAATTAGGTGCTACATCTTCTTGTCAACGCCCGTCCCTCCCACCTGCAAAAGCAAACTCATTTTATCCTATTTCCACCAAGATATTGTTCCCTCTATCATTCTCACTCTGTCACTTATCTTCAATCTCTCCTTGTTCACTGATTATTTCCCTACTGCCTACAAGTATGTCCATGTCAACTTTATCCTTAAAAAAACAAACACACAAACAAACAAAAACAAACAAAAAAACCCACCTTCATTTGATTCTTCTATTCCTGCTATCATCCCATATCTTTCTTCTTTTTTGTGGGTACACATCCAATATAGGTGCCCCCACTTCCTTTCCTCTTACTCTTTTCTTAATTCTCCCTAGTCAACATTCGAACTTTATCTTTCAACCAAAATTGCTTCCTCCATGGTAGTTACCAATGATGTGTTAATTGCCAAAGCCAGTGACCTTTTCTCAATCCTCATCTATCTTGATCTTTCCACCCTTTAATACTATTGCTCATCTTCTCCTTATGCTCTTTTCTTTCTAGGTTTTCAGAACACTACTCTTTCTTAGTTCTACTTATCTGACTGATGCTTTTTAGTTTCCTTTGCTGGGTATTTGTCAGGTCAACCCAATAACCATAGCTGCTATAGATTCAATTATCATCTCTATTCTAGTGATTCTTAAATTTGCTTATCCAGCCCTGATCTCTCTGCTGACCTCTGTTTCACATCTCCATTTGCCTATAAAATATCTCAAATTGGTTGTCTTGAAGACATCTTAAACTCAACATGTCCAAAACTGAACTCATTTTCTTTCCCTTTCCAAACTTCCCTATTGCTATCAAGAACACCTTCCTTTTATTGATTATTTTCAATTTACCGAATCACAGGTCTTATTTATATATAATTGTTTCTATGTTGTCTCACCCAATTAGATTGTGAGCTCCTTGAGAGCAGGGACTAATTTTTGCCTTTCTTTAAATCCCCAGTGGCACAGTGTCTCATATATAGGGTGTGCTTAATAAATGTTTGACTCTTTCAGGGATTCTCATTGAATGGGTTCCCTTTCTATGTTTTCCTTTAAGTCTTTGAAGATATTTGGTGTCTTTCTGGGTTTGTGTCTTGAGTCATATTATCATCATATTAGCAATTTATGGTAGGATTCTTTTTTTGTTTGCTGATTCTTATATCCTACTTTCTGACTTCAGATTGAGCTCTGTACATTCCTAAAGGAAAGGTCTGGGTTGTATTTCATGGGGGTATTGAATGTTGTGTTCAAGGATCTAAGGGACTGCTAAGACTGGGGACCTGCAAACTTTTAGTGAACCCAAAATAATCTGCTTCCAGGGAAGTCTGATCACTGCCCTGATGTCTGAACTCTGTAAGTTCCCAACTTAGGTTTGGGTCTGATTTACATTCCTGTGAGCTCGACTCATTTAGAGTGCAGCTGGACTTAATCCCTATTAGACTTCTGGGAAACTGCTGGTTCAGAGACAGAATTGCAGACTCCTCTTTGGCTTGGGATTCCTACTCTTGTTACTGTACTGTAGGCATAAGATTAATCTGGAAACTAGAACCAACACCCCTTTTCCCTCCACTCCTATCATTCAATACATAGCTGCTTCTCGCTTTTGGACTTATTTAAAACACAGCCTAGGACCTAGATCATTCCTTACTCCAACTTGCCATCCCTAGGTGCAAGTCACCTCCTCAGTCCATCCTGAATCTGTGACCCAGAACTATATGGTAATGTTGTTATTGTTCAGTCATGTCTCTTTATGACCCAATTTGGGGTTTTCTTGGCAAAAAGACTAGAGTGGTTAGCCATTTCCTTCTCCAGTTTATTTTACAGATGAGGAAACTGAGGCAAACAGAGCTAAGTGACTTGTCAGGGTTAAACAGTGATTAAGTATCTGAGGCCAGATTTGAATTCACAAAATGAGTCTTTCTGACTCCAAGGTTGGTACTCTATCCACTGTGCCATCCAGCTACTCTAGAATGACAAGAATTGGGTACTAAGCAACAAAACTGCCATTTGGCTTCTCTTCCCACAGCCTGCACTAGTTTGAGGAAATTCTAGGATGTCTTTCAACACAGGTGCTTCTGGCCCCAGTATAATTCCTTTTTCAGTCTGAGTCCTGGAAACATGGCCCAAGGCTCCTGACCAGATGCCATCTCCCAGAGTCCATAGACTTTTCCATCTCCCTATGGCAACCTGGGCTGGAAAAATGACTCACTGTGACTTCCTTGGATTTCTTTATCAGGATTTAATCTTGTGCATTTTCTAGATCTCTTTGAAGGTTTTTAATGGAAAGGAGCTCACAGTACTCTTCCCTGATACTTGTTTATCTTAACTGCCCAGAAAAAAAAAAAAACTTATTTATAAGAGAAAAAAAATATTTCCCATGATCCCAAAGCTAGTCAGTCTAGGAACTTGGGATAATATTTCAGATTTTCTGACTCCAGATAAATTATTTTTTCCACTATACCAATACTTTCCTCCCCTGTTCTATAGATAAGGAAACTGAAATTCAGTAAGGGCAGATAACTTTCCAAGGTCACAGAGCAAGGAAACACCAAAACCTAGATTAGAATTCAGGCTCTTAACTACAAGGGTAAGGTGTTTTGTATCATAATATACTGTTTCAATCACCTCAATTAATTTCCACTCATGAAGCCCATATGTGTTACTGGAGGAGGGAGAAAATTCTGAGACATGGTCCCTGTCATCATGGAGTTTACTGTCTAAATTTACCAATCAAATTACTTTCTAATAGTTTGGCTTCTACTATTATCATTTTATTGAAATGTCCCTTTAAAGATTTTCTTCAAAACTGATCAAATGTCTTTTTAAAAGTTCTCATCCTTGACACTTCTGCAGCAAGCTTCTACGAACAATTCTTGAAACTTTCTCCTCCCTTGACTTTCTTGACATTACACCCGCCATTTTGATATCACCCTATCCTGTCTCTCCTGCTTTGGTTCCTTCCTTAGTCGCTTCTCCATGAGTGTTGCTTTAAAGCTCAGTGCTCAGTCTTCTGCTATGCTTTCCCCCTTTTATACAAGCTTTATTTTTATTCCATTACAATTAAACAGAACTTCAGAGTTTCATGTTCTCTCCTTCCCAAAAGATGAATATTGGGAGTGTACAACAGGCATTTCTAAGCAATAAAAGAATAGTATCACTAGCAAAAGGTCTCCATTATGCTTCTCTATCACTATGGTGATCCTTGAAGATCACCGGCTATGGCTTAACATTCATATCTGATAGTTCTTCCCATATCTGAGGATGTAGTTCATCTGAACCTAAAGACTTGAATTCATCAAGAGCATCAAGTGCTATCTTACTATCTCTTTACCTGTCTAGGGTAGCATCTTCCCATTGGCTATTTTTGTCCTGTCCAAAGACCATTCCCCTTGTCAAATAAAAATAGAAATCTTGAACGGCTCCGCCTTCTCTCTGTCATCGATGATCAACAATATCCTAATCTTTCTCTCATCTTTGATCTTCCATTCTCCAATATGACTAAAAGACAAAATCAAAACAACTATTTTGTTATCTATAGTTTTCCTTAGCAACTCCAGCTCCTTTGGAGCTTTTGCTCTCCTGCTACATTTTACTGACTGATGCCATTGTCTTACACATTCATCTTCCATCCTTTCTTTTCTGCCCATGTTTTTCCCATTCAAATTGATTGATGACGTCTCATTTTAGAACTCATTAGAGTTTTTGCTCATTAGAGTTGTTTCTTTTTGTCTTCAGATGTTCATTCTTCAAAGCATCAAATCCCTCCTGAGCTGGATTTTAGTCCACAGGACCCTACTTATCCTTTCTCTGAGCCCTCTGAAATATGCTCTCTCTAAATGTAGCTCCAGTTTTCCTCATGACATAATCTAAAATGGAGCAAGATTCCCTCTCAAGGTTTCCATCATTTTGACAAAATAGCAAGATCCTCCCAGGTAGTAAGAATCAGGTCCAGAATATAATAGCCCTTCTTTGCTCCACTTTTTGAACAATGAAATGATAATTAAAGAAAATTCAGAAAGTATTCATTGTTCTGTATTTGATTTGGAGAGAGTACCAACATTAAAATCCTCTATCTTTCAATCAAGCCTCCATGCCAGACTCACAATTGATTGGTTTTCCAATTTCCTCATTGACTTTCTCTTGCTTTCTTTCCAGATAGTCTGCATAATACTTCTGTGATAATATCAGGTACTAAAGAACATGCTATAGTGGGACTATTTGAAAGAGCCAGAGATGATTTTCCTGGAGAAGAGAAGCTAAAGAAAGACATGGTACAGCATTCATATAAAGTTCAAATTCCCTAGCCTGGCATTCAGGGCCTTGTGGTTAGGCTATAACTTTTTCTTTCTGATCTTAAGTCTCACTGTTCCCTGTTATTTACCATATGCTACAGTCAAACTGAACTACTAATCATGTGTTTTTCTGCTGTCCCACAGAGAGAGGAAGGAGTATGTCCAAGGTGTGACTAATGCTTTATTTGGTGGCAAAGCCCAAATAATGTTCCTAGAGACCAGCGATAAAATGAGAAGAGGACTAGACATGGATTCAAGAAAAACTGCGAATTCAAATCCCATCTGACACTTACCAACTGGGGACCATAGTAAAAGACCACCTTTCTGAGTGTCTATTTCCTCAATACTGAACAAGAATAATAATAACCTATAATATCTTTGTTTTGGGATTGCTATTATGATTTAATAGAACTATGAAGAACTTTGCATACTTTGAAACAAAATTATGCAAATGAATGACTGTCAACTACCATTAATATTATTAAAACCTCCAAGCTAGAAGATATCATTGGATATCTGCTCTGACCTATATCTAAACAAGGATCTCCTTTATATCAACCCTAAAAAGAGGCTAGCTAGCCTCCCAAGAAAGCCCATCCCCCTTTTGAGCAGTTCATTGTAGGAAGAATTTCCTTTCATTGAGCCAAAATCTGCTTCCCCATAATTCCTGCCTATTGCTTCTAATTCTACTCCTAAATCCAAGCAGAACATAATTTTCCTTCTCCTTGACAAGCAATCCTTTAGCACTTAAAGATAGCTTTCATATTCTTGATCCATCAAACCCTGCAGCCATTTCTACCTGGAATATTCCCTGAAATATTTGCCTCCTATTCCCATTAGTGCATTGTGCTGGGGCCTCCATATTGTAGAGAAGCCCAAGCTGGTCTTCCTTATTCCCCTTCCATCCTTCTTCTGGACTTCACTGCCCCACCTCCCTCTGCTTCTCATGCTTTTCAAGTTCCTTTGGTATTACCTATTTCTAATTTTAGCATATACATAGAACTTTTTTTTTTTTGCTGAGGCAATTGGGGTTAAGTGACCTTGAGTGACTTTGCCCAAGGTCACATAGCTTGGAAGTGTTAAGTATCTGAGGTCAGATTTGAACTTAGGTCCTCCTGACTTCAGGGCTAGAGCTCTATCCACTATACCAACTAGCTTTGCCTACATAGCACTTTTAAAGTTTGCAAAGCACTCTACAATTATTACCTCATTTGATTCTCATTCCCATGAAGAAACAGACTGAGAAAGGCTGAGTGCCCTTGTCCTCAAATTACACAACAAGTAAGTATGTGAGGCAGGATTAGCACTCATATCTTCTTGACTGCAATCTAATGCAATCTAGCTCCCATACCTTTTGCCAAAGACAATTCTGATGGCAGTATATATATACATATATAGTGGCTAGAATTATATTTTTTAGGTTCTCATCCTGTCATTAAACATATTAGCTCTCCCTTCCAATTTCACATTATATGCAAATTTGACAAGCATATTACCTGTGAATCCACCCAAACCATTGATTAAAATATTGAATGGTATTTTGAAATTGAATTTTGAATATTGAATATTGAAAGGTAAGAAGACCTCAGGCATTCCACTAGAAGCCTCCTCTGACTGACTGATCCATTAATTCGAACCTATTCTTTAGGTTTGATCATTTGATCAATTCCTAATCTGCTTTTCAGTACTATTATTTATTCATACTTCTTGATTTTTACCCATAAGAATATTCTGAAGGACTTTCTCAACTGGCTTACAGTATTCCAGGCATGCCATTTCTAGGACATTGAATGTGTCTATGTTCCATCTAGAAGTTACCTGCAGTATTCCCCAAAACAAAAACACTGTCTTTTTAACTGACTTGAGGAAAATGGGTTCTAGCAGGTCCATCATCTGCAAGCTGTTTTGGCCTTGAATGGTCAGATGCCCCCATTCCTCAAGCTACAAGAAAGAACCTTGATGAAAGAAATTTCAGAATGTCTATCTCTACAGAACCAGGGACATAGAACTATTCAGGAAGGCACACAGCTATGATTAAATGCAAATAGTCTTAGCCTGAGGAAGTGAAATTCTATTCTAAGTGGCTACTACAATGCACAGAGCACAGGACCTAAAATGAATTCAAATTTCTTCTTATTCACTTATTAGCTGTGTGATGTTAGGCAAGTCTGCCTCAGTTTCCTTTTCTTTATAAAAAAGGGGATAATAATAGCACTTTATTCCCAAGGTTATTGTAAGGATCAAACAAGATAATAATTGTGAAGGGCTTAGCACAGTGCCTGACACATGATATACACAATATGTGTTAGCTCTGATTCAAGCTTATTTTGTGACCTTAGTCGAGGGAACATAGAACTGAAGAAATCTAAAGATAAGCCAATAGTTGAGTTTTGTTTTTGTTTTTATTTGGGGAGGGATGGTTAGCGTCAGGATTGTATTTTGTTGTTAGTTTCAGTTGGTTTGATTTGGTTTGATTTTGGCTTTTTTAATTGTATTGGAGAAAAGAGGATCATCAGCTTCTCCAGTCCCATACATGTACAAAAATTGGAAAGGCTATTCAATTTAAATATCTTCCCATTCCTGACATTCTGGGTTCTAAGGTACCTTCCAATTCTGTTGGTTTTGTTTTGTTTTAATTTGGCTTGGTTTGATTTTGGATTTTTAAACTATATTGGAGAAAAGAGGATCAAGATCATCAGTTTCTCTAGTCCTATACATGTACAAAAACTGGAAGGGTAGACTAGGTAATTCAATTTAAATATCTTCCCAATCCTGACATTCTGGGTTCTAAGGCACCTTCCAATTCTGACATTTTCTGTTCTAATGTCCTTTTCAGCTCTGATATTCCCTATGCCAAAGACTCTCCTAACTTGCATATTCCATAAGTCCTTCCTAAAGTTCCTTCCAATTCTGACATCCTTTATTCTAAAGCACTTTCCATCTCTGATATTCTGGGTTCTAAAGTCCTTTCCAGCTCTGATATTCCACATTCTAAAGTTCTTCTAGTTCCAATATTTCATGAATTTTTTAAGGATATTTCAGAATACTTTCAGCTAAAAGGGCATTTTTAATTAGCCCACATTTTAATATGCAAAATGGAACCGGAGAAGCATAGATGAAAATGCTGGGCCTGAGACACTTTTCAGGTAAAAGAGATCTCCAAGCCTTGCATCCAGGCATGCTCCATTTAACACAAGAGTTGGCAGCTGAATTGTAAAGTCAAACTTCATTTTACTGTAGCTGACCTTGGCTTTGACCCTTGTGAGTCTATGTCCCTTGTGATATTTATTTATCCAGCAGATACAACAGATTATAGTCACTGTATGGCACCAATCAACATGAATTAAGACCATGGAGGAAAGACTTTAAAATGCCACCCAATGCAAGATTTCTTCAAGCCAATCAGGCTCAGTTATCAGATTGGTTATCACTATGGCATTGTGAATGTGGGCAGGACCTAACTGATGTAACAGACTGGGTTATTTCAAATATGAACTAAAAAGATTAGAGAAAAGGCCATCTGTACCATGTGCTCTGAACCCAAATCCTGTCCTTGAAATAGTTTATAATCAAAGGGAGATAGGATGGGCAAACACAGATTGTTCGATGATGTTCCTGGTGCCATAATGGTAAGAAAACTGACCCTGGGTATCAGCAAATCCTGGGTCTATTGTTAACCAGGTATATAACCTTGAAATAGTCTCTTTCCATTTCTCTGTCAGTTTCTTCATCTATAAAATGAGGTTAGACTGTGTTACCTTAAAAGCCCCTCAGAGATCTGATATTGTGTGTTCTAAAGGTTCTCCCAGATCTGATGTTGTCTGTTCTAAGTAACCTCCCAAGCCTGACATTCTGTGTTCTAAGATCCTTCCCAGGTCTTTCATTTTTGAGATCTTTTTCAGAACATATGCTTTTTATCCATGCCTTCTCTCTCTTATATTTGTTGAGTTGATTTTTTTTGTACCCAGGAAGTAATATGCAAAAAGCATACACAGGATAAATTGGAGGTTATCAACAAAGGGAATTATTAAATAATTAACTAGAATTAGGAAGGGTTGGGAAAAGCTTCTTGTAGAAAACTGGATTTTAGCTGGGACTTGAAGGAAGCCAGGGAAGACAGAAAGTAGAGGTAAGGAGGGAAAGTACCCAAGGGAGGGAGCACAGCCAGAGAAAATGTCTGGCACTTGGAGATACCTTATTCATTAAAGAATATGTGGTGGGAGAGGAAAGGAGGAATTAAGGTTTAAGGAAATTGGAAATGTAATGGGGTAGGAGATAAGGTTATGAAAAACTTAACACTTAACAGAGAATTTTATATTTGATTCTATAAGTGAGAGGAAGTCACTAGAGTTTATTGCATAGTGGGAAGTGATAATTGAGTGAAGGACAGACTAGAATGAGAAAAGATTTGAGGTCAGCAGTTACTACAAAAGAGAAAAGTCTTGTAGTGTCAGAGAAGAAAAGGAGGCAAATTCAAGAGGATTTGGCAAAATATTGAATACAGGATGGGAGTGAGAGAGAATGAGGAGTCAAAGATGACACCTAGATCTCAAGCCTGGATGACTGGGATAATGATGGTGTTCTCAATAGTAATAAGAAAATTAGGAAAGGAGAATGTTTAGGGGGAAAGATAATGGGTTCCATTTTTGACATATTGAGTCCCTTGGGACATACATTTCAAACATCCAATAGGCAGTGGGAGACTGAAGGTCAAAAATCTTGAGATAGATTCACTTTTCTTCTTTATTAGAACTGTGTCCCTTGGTGTCTTCAAAATTTCCCTGAAGCATCTTATTCCATAAAGTCCTGCTTACCTTACCTCTCAATTTGTTGGAATCTGCCAGACAGTGCTCTAGGGTTCATGTCAGGCAATATTTGTTCACTCATAATTAATGCAGGCTGACTGCCTGACAAATTCTAGGATGCAATGGTTACTTTTCCCTGAGATTTTCATTATTGTTTACTCCAACAATCATTTTCTCCTTGTTAGTGAGAATCAAATCCAGAATAGATCCTTCCCTTTACTGGTTCCTTTATCACTAGAAGTAGGAAATCATCCATCCAGCAAGTCAAGAAATTTTTAGATGTTCCACTTTTGACAGAGAGTAAACTCCAGCCAATGCCAAAGCAATGGAAGTCCACCATCACTCACCATCCTGCCTCTGGACCATGTTTGTGTTTTGTTCCTCAAAGTCCTTATCTAGCTGATCTGAACATATTCATAAGATAAATTCCTTGACTTTTGACCCACCTTAAAAGATTGTGAAGATCAAGTGACATAATATTTGCAAAGTCATTGCATAGTACCTGGCCCATGGTGTAAGCAGATAATAAATGCTTATTTCCTTTTTTTTCCTTGATTGGATCTTCCCATCTCTGACCTAGGCTAAAAATACAAGAATCTACTCTTCATCCCACTGATCAGCCTGGAAGCTTTGACTGACTCCACTTCCCATTTGGTACCACCTACCCACCACACACATACACATACACACACACACACAAACACACATACACTACACCTATCTAGTCAGCTTAGCCCATTGCAGCTCACAGCTCCAGAGATGAAGCAATCCCCTAGCCCTAGCCTACCTAGAACCTAGTATTACAGATGTTCATTCTTCAGAACTGGCTTTTGTTATTTTCTAAAGTTGTTTGAGAGCTAATATTCTTTATGGTATTTGATTTCATGATCTAAAATCCAGCTCTGATAATCTGTTTTTTTTTTTTTACTGTTTAGGCTTTATTAAATAAAAAAAAATCAGCAAAAATAATATGAAAGGATTTAATCACAGCTGGACTCATGATCTAATGATATCCCAGGACACAGAGCAGAGTTGCCTTCACTAAGGTACCTCTATCTCACTTTTCTCATATGATTTAGGATTATATGTATTATGAATTTAATAGAAGCTTAAAGAGATGTATCAATGCTAGCTCTTCTATTACTCAAATCCAAATCTAAACTACAAAACCAGTACTCTATCCTCTACACCAGACTAAATCTTTATATTTAATGTTATCCAAGATTCCCTCTCCTCAAGCAATTTGGAACCATGCCAAAGAACTAAAAGATAAAATATTATTTTCAAAAAAAGTGCTCTTCTATGCCCAAAGGACTATCAAACTGTACATTTTATCCAGCAGTGTCTGTACTGGGTCTGTATCCCAAAGAGATCATAAAGGAGGGAAAAGGATCCACATGTGCAAAAATGTTTGTGGCAGCCCTTTTTATAGTAATAAGAAATTGGAAATTAAGTGGATGCCCATCAGTTGGAGAATGGCTGAATAAACTATGATATATGAATGTTATGGAATATTATTGTTCTGTAAGAAACGACCAGCAGGATGACTTCAGAGAGGCCTGGAGAGACTTACCATGACCTGATGCTGGCTGAGTGAAATGAGCAGAACCAGGAGATCATTGTACACAACAAGAAGAAGATTATAGATTGATCAATTCTGACGCGCATGGCTCTTTTCAACAATGAAATGATTATCAGGCCAGTACCAATGGTCTTGTGATGGAGAGAGCCATCTGCATCCAGAGAGAGGACTGTGGGGATTGAGTATGGATTACAGTATAGTATTTTCATCATTTTTGTTGTTGTTTGCTTGCTTTTTTTTCTCATTTTTTTCCTTTTTGATCTGATTTTTCTTGTGTATCATGATAATTGTAAAAATATGTATAAAAGAATTATACAGTAATAAGAAAATTAGGAAAGGAGAAGGTTTTGGGGAAAAGATGGATTACTTGCCATCTAAGGGATAGAGAAAGGGAAAGGGAGGGAAAAAATTTGGAACACAGGTTTTGCAAAGAGTGAATGTTGAAAATTTTCTAAGTACATTTTTGAAAATAAAAAGCTTTATTAATAATTAAAAAAAGAAGATATCGTCTTCTCTTAACTTATTATGGTTGGTAAACTATTGGAGGTGGATGTGGTCTTACAGATTAGTTAGTTCACTTTACTTTACAAATCAACAAGCAATTAGTGAGCATCTACTCTGGGCCAGACACTGTGCTAAATGCTGATGATACAGAGAAAGGCAAAAGCACAATCCCTGCCCTCAAGGAGCTTACAATCTGATGGGGGAGACAATGTCATATCTAACTGGTCATCATTAATTATACTTAATTGAAAATATTTGCATCAAAACTCATTTGTGATATTACCCTAGAGTGTTCTTTCTTTGCTTATCCTTCCCTGGTTTGACTATTGGCCTATACTTGTCTCATAAAATGATTTTGGAAGGGTGCTTTATTTCTCAATTTTTGAAACTAATTTGTGTAGCACGAGTATTCATTACTCTTTAAATTTTGATTACATTCCATTAGCTCATTCCCAAACTAGATCACAGGATTTAGTCACCAGGAAAGATCACAGAATCATAGATTTTGAGTCATAGATGAGACTTCAGAAAAATTCTAGTCCAACTCCTTCATTTTACAGGTGGGAAAAGAAAAGTCCAAGGAGGGGAAAGGACTTTTCTGAGGTCTATAATTAATAATTATAATTATATAATTATATGGCTTATAATTATATAATATATAATTAATCCATGAGACTATAAATTCAGGATACTTTTCACTATGTCATAAGCTACCCCTTAAGCTACCCTTATTGATATGGTCAATTATGCCAATACTTTTTCTTATATTGAATCAGGCCTGCATTACTGATTTAAACCCTACTTGGTCATAGTGTGTTATCTTGCTGATAACTTGTAATCTCTTTGCTAATATTGTAATTAAACTCTTTTACATCAATATTCATCGGGGAAATTGGTCTGGAATTTTTTTCTCTGGTTTGGCTCTTCCTGGTTTAGGTATCAGCACCATATTTGTGTCACAGAAGGAATTTTCCCTTAAGTTTAGGAATGAAGCTTTGTGGAAAATTTGGATCTCATGAAAAGTTGTTTTCCAAAGCAAATCTTCAATTCTATAAACTCATATTTATCAGCTATTTTTACATGGAAGATTCATTGTATGTAAACCTAAAAGAATTTATAGCACTAATTAATCTCAACAGCCTCATCCGTTAGGGAGTAGACAAAGAAAAAGGTTTTATTGTCCCCATTTCGCAAGTGGGAAAACTTCAGACCTAGAATCAAAGACAGTGAGTCAGTCAGATCCCCCAGCCCCAGTCCTGGGACTTTACCCATTAGAGCTGCTTCCTTCCTGTGTCCAGATGAGATTCCATAGAAACATGATGTCTCCCAAGTAGGACAGATGTGAGGTTTCGAAGTCCTGAACTGGGGCATAAAGAATGAATGGGGAGTTGTCCTCCAGGGTAGCTGAACACAAGATTGAAGGACACTTGAAAGAGCTGACAGTCTCCCAAGAAACTGTGAAGTGACATGAATTTCAAAAAAAACCAATCTGGACACACCTGGAAACATGTTTCATCAATAGTATGTCAATAGAATGAATAGAATTTATGCTATATGACAACATTTTCAGAGTATTCTTTTCTCCCTCTGATTCATAATCAGGAAATCTGGTTTTGAGTCCTGAGACTTTACTAGCTGTAACCCCAGACAAATGTCTGAACCTCAGTTAGTAATTTATAAAATGAAGATAAGAATACTTAACAGGGTTGTACGAAATGCCTGTATAAACATTGAAATACTATGAAAATGTCAGTTATTATTGCTGTTGTTATTATTGTTTTGATTATGATTGTTACCCTTTCCCATTTGTGGTCCAAGTCCTGGGCTTTTGCAGGGTTCAATACGAAATATAAATGTTCCTCATTAGAAATGATGACCTGAAGTCATGTAGTTAATAGGTGGTAGAGCTATAACTCACACTCAGATCTCCTGACTCTACCTCCACTATGACACATCCCACCTCAAGAATTTGTCAGGCAACAGAAAAGCTTTAATCCTCCACTCTAAAAAATTCTCTAAAGATCTGCTGCTATGCCTTGAAATTCCACTATTCAAGATTCATCCCCTGAGAATTCTTTTTCAAAATGCAAATACTCTAAGAAAAGTTGGTTGACCCTTTAAAAGTCTTAGCTGATACCCTTTTTAAAAATTTTAAATTAAATGCTGCACAAATTTTTAAAAGCAGATTTATAGCATAAAGGAGATGGATTCTAATTCCCAATCTTCCCCCCCAAAATCTGGAAAAAATTATAAGATATGGAGCCATGTTAATTCCTAATCAAATTGAAGTACTCCTAATAAATAAATATGCATTAAGTATTTACTAAGTGTATTAATAGCCTTCCAGGAATTGTTGTTGTTATTTAGTTATTTTCCAGCTGTGTGGGTGACTCTTTCATGACCCCATTTGGAGTTTTCTTGGCAAAGATACTACAGTGATTTGTCATTTCCTTCTCCAGATCATTTTACTGAAAATGAGGCAGAGTTAAGTGACTTGCCCAGAATCACACAGCTAGTAAGTGCTAGTTTAGAACTCAAGAAGATGAGGCTTCCTGACTTCATGTCCAATTCTCTTTCCACTACACTGCTTAGTTGCATACAAAGACAGAATAAATAAATAATATAAAATAATCTCTGCTGTCCAGTTGATGAGATTATAGGACTTGGGACATTGTTTAAATGTACCTTTCAAGATACAGGGAGTTCTAGAGACTGGTTATCTGATGATCTGCCAAGCCTCAATTGGCCCATAAAAGTATACTTTGGAGCTTACAGATCTTGAGTGCTCACTCATTGCTTTTTCCATCCCATATTTGGAATTAATTACCCACAAGACAATTCTCAAAAGTTGGTGCTGCTCAGGAAATCTTCTTTCTCAAAGGGCAGATTCTATGCTTATACTCTACAAAGGATTTAAAATTTCCTTTTTCTGTGCTGGAAATTGTGATTTGGGAACAATATCATTGAGCTCTGCATTCAGACCAAATGCAAATCCATGGTCTCACAGCCATGTGCTTCTACCATAAATTGTCATTGCTGCCTCTAGTAGAGTAGGAGGGAGAAAAGGAGAGAAATTCTCGTATTTTCTTTCTTCCCCTTTCTTGTTTCATTTTAGAACAAAGAGCAAGGAAGAAGGCTGGATAGAGCAGGAGTCTGAAGTCAGTAAGATGAGTCCCAGTGAAAATCTGGCCTCTGACACCAAACCTTGGACCAGTCACAACCAGTCTGCCTCAGTTTTCTCATCTACAAAACTGGAGAAGGAAATAGTAAACCACTTCAATATCTTTACCAAGAAAACTCCAAATGAGGTCATAAAGAATCAGACATGACTGATAAGAAGTCCTCAAGAGCTAAGTCACAGTGGAAGAACATTTTTTTAGAGGCTGGAAAGTAAAGCCACTAATCTTCAATCAGACAATCTCTGGGAGTTTCTTGTGTCCCATAGTTGCCTTCAAACAATGGCCAAAGTTTTCAGACAAAGAAATCAAAATTATAGTCACATAAAAATAATTGAAATCATTATTGGCTATAAAGTGTAAATTAGAACAACTCTGAAATATTACCTCCCACCAGATTGGCTAATGTAACAAGAAAGGAAAATAATAAATATTGGAGGGGATGTGGGAAAATTGGGACACTAATGCACTATTAGTGGAGTTGTGATCTGATCCAACCTTCTGGAAAACAATTTTGAAACTATGCCCAAAGGGCTATAAAATTGCATACCTTTTGATTC
This sequence comes from Myrmecobius fasciatus, assembly GCA_023553655.1. Classification (NCBI taxonomy): domain Eukaryota; kingdom Metazoa; phylum Chordata; class Mammalia; order Dasyuromorphia; family Myrmecobiidae; genus Myrmecobius; species Myrmecobius fasciatus. Next base: position 38,189 of record JAJPUD010013763.1, read on the forward strand.
AGCAATATCACTACAAGTCTGTTTCCAAAGAGATTCCTCCCAAAAGAGAAAATAATTTATTTGTACAAAAATATTTACAGCAACTCTTTTTATAGTGACTAAAAATTGGAATTTGAGAAGATGCCCATCAATAAGGGAATGGCTGAACAAGTCATGGTGTATGAACATAATAAAAGTTATTGTGCATAAGAAATGGTGAGCATAAGAATTTCAAGAAAACCTAGAAGAACTTACATGAACTGATGCAAAGTGAAGTGAACAGAACCAGGAGAACATTGTATACAGTATTAGCAATATTGTATGATGAACAATTGTGAATGGTTTAGCTATTCTCAGCAATACAATAATCCAAGACAATCCCATAGGTATCATGATTAAAAAATGCTATCCATCTCCAGAGAAACAATTATCATCTAGATACAGACTAAAGCCTACTATTTTCACTTTCTTTTTGTTTTTGTTTAAGTTTTCTTGCACAAAATAATATATAAAAATGTTCTCCATGACTGTATGTGTATAAAATATATATAATATATATAAATATAATATAACCTATATTAGATAGTTTACTGTTTCAGAGAGAAGGAAGGATGAGAAGGAGGGATAGAATTTGGAACATAAAACTTTAAAAAAAAACAGCAAATGTTGAAAATTGTCTTTGCATGTAATGGGGGGGAATCAAATATAATTTTAGAAATAATGTAGTCTCCTTATTTCAATTAGGGGAACTTCTTCAATTTGGTCAAATTAATGTTGGTGGCTTCTCTTCATTGTCTCCAATTTATCCTGTCTATATCTTGTTTACACATAATTGTTCGCATGTTGTTTCCACCATCAAATTTTGAGTTCTTTCAATTTGGAGCTATGCTCAAAAAGTTATCAAACTGTGCATACCCTTTGACCCAGCAGCATTTCTATTGGGCTTATATCCCAAAGAAATCATAAAGGAAGGAAAAGGCCCCACATGTGCAAGAATGTTTGTGGCAGCCCTTTTTGTGGTGGCTAGAAACTGGAAATTGAATAGATGCCCTTCAATTGGAGAATGGCTGAATAAATTATGGTATATGAATATTATGGAATATTATTGTTCTGTAAGAAATGACCAGCAAGATGATTTCAGAGAGGCCTGGAGAGACTTACATGAACTGATGCTGAGTGAAATGAGCAGAACCAGGAGATCATTATACACGGCAACAACAGTACTATATGACGATCAATTCTGATGGACATGGCTCTCTTCAACAATGAAATGTTTCAAACCACCTCCAATTGTTCACTGAAGAAAGCCATATACACCCAGAGAGAGGGATGTGAAATGTGGACCACAACATAACATTCTCATACTCCTTGATTGATGTTTGCTTACATTGTGTTTCCTTTATCTGATATATCATTTGTGTAGACAAGATTTTTCTTGCACAACAATGACAAGTTTGGAAA
>JAJPUD010013764.1:0-26419 GCA_023553655.1 Myrmecobius fasciatus
GACCAGAGGCCGATTTCCCCTGAGGCTAACCTTCTCTGGAGTTCTTTCAAGGTAGATCTTTTATAGAAGTGTGTTGTAGTCCCAATGCTTGGCGAGGCCCTCACTCAGAAACCAGTTGGAAGGCTTACTTTGTCTGGGTTTGAGGGAATGTCGGAGGAGTTCACAGAGAAAGCTGTGCGCAGTTCGCCATCTTGGCTCCGCCCCCAAAAGTTGTAATTTTTAAAGGAGTCATGAAGAAAACTAGAAATCTAATTTGACATTAAAAAAATGAGTTCAGAATGTCAGAATTGGTTGGCTCATTATTCTGAACCAAAAGAAAAGCCACATAGAAGGTAACTGGAGAGAAGAAGAAAAACAAAAAACAAAAACCTCACTGTTCCCAGTGTCCTTCCCTAATCATTTAAATTTCAGACATTTTCAGACATCCAAGAATGAGTGTCAATTGACTGGAAAAAGCTTCCTTGTGGTCAAGGGGAAAAATTATTCATATTATCAAAGTTATCTTAAGTGATTCCTTTGAGTGATAATATGTAATCAACTGAGACCAAAGAAGCAAACCCTATATGGACTATGAAGCACATCTATAACTCGCCTAGAAAAGATAAGTCAAGGTTGTAATCTCTGTGTCCTGCCTGAAATATATCCCCAAACTTCTGGAAAAGTAGATTTATATACCAGGAAAAATTAGAGAAATTTTCAGAAGTTATAAGAGCTAGCACAAGAGCTAAAGACTATATATCTAGAAGTACTGGATTCAAAACCTGGTCTGGTTGTCTACAGGCTGTGTGACAATGCACAAGTCAATATTTCTCTCAACTTCACCTTTTGACATAGAAAAGTTGATGAAACGCATGTTCATCCCCTTTCTCACAAATAGATTCTGAATGGGAACATTTGATGAATTGTTAAGAGCCAAATGATGCACGTACTTTTCCTGTGCTTTCTGCCTTCTCAGGATATTTAACTGAATGCCAGAAAATTGAAAGAGAAAGAAGTTTCCAAATGTCTTCCAGATTCTCTTTTGGATTTGAACTCAGACCTGTATATAAAAGTATGATTTCATGATTTGCCAATAGTGGCTGAACAACACTTGAGAAATTGAGAAAAAAAAGTATTCAAAAATCCCTGCATTTATTAAGTATTCATAGGGATAATGGAAAAATCTGTCCCTTCTTTAAAGGAACTTACAAACTATTGGGGAATTTTTAAATTTTTTTAATATAGGGAATCTTTTTTTTTTTTTTGTATTTCTAGTACCTACCTTAGTTTCTGGTACTTTACAATTCCTGGTATTAATCAATGCTTGCATAGAAGGAAAGCCAGAAAAACCCACAAACATAAGGACATCTTTCAAAGCTGCTAGTTGAAATTATAATGCTTCTTTGTTGTATGTAATAGTTGTATATAATAGAGATTGTAAGTTTGATGTTTTATGTTTCACTATGAATATTAAGAGGACCATTTTATTTGATTTTTGTTCATTTCAGAATTCCAGGTCACTGTTGAACCCCAATATCATTCACTCAAGCTTTACTCTACCCACCTCTCAAACTTTCATGTTAAGGGATATGAAATTAAGGAATTAATGTGAGGCAAATTTCTCCCAAATTATTTCCCTCACCACTTTGATAAAAATCTTCATAAAGTTCCACTTTTACAATTACTACTAAAGTAGTTATCTTTGTTGAAGTTCTGAGGAATGGTCACACTACTACTGATTCTCCTGAAACACAGAACTACATGATAGATAAATGACCAAAGGCAGGGAAAACATTGGACCACTAACCAAGAAAATCTTAAATTGCTGAATAAAAATTCTGAAATTGCTTACAAATTTCAATTATCTTCATAAACTATGTGCTCTTTGATACTGATCAACTAAAAGTTAAGTAAATTTAATTTCTGCATTCAAGATTTCCAAAACATATAACTAACAAGAGAGAAACTAGCTTTTAAAAATGAATATAAATATACTTATACATATATACATGCATCTGTTATACATATATCTATTATGTATTTATATGAATCATCTGCATAGAGATGCTTCTCAGATGAGTTGATGAATACAAAAGGGAAGATAATATTGAGGGGGGGAAGGGTCCAGGTTATCTTAACACGAATTAAAATCCTTCAAAAGAACTTGAGGTCTTGTAAGGCGGGTGAGAGGAGTATAAAGAGGAAGTAATATTCTCAAAACCCAGAGAATAGAAAACATATCAAAAAAGTGGTCAATAATGTTAAATTCTTCAGAAAAATCAAGAAGAATGAGGACTTAGAAAAGGCCTTAAGATCTGGCAATTAACAAAGGTAAGTCTAGAGAGGTCAGTTTTAGTTGGTTGATGAGGTGAAAGCCAGATTTAAGAGTTCAGAGTAAAATGAGAAGAAAAATGGAGGCACTTAATATAGATGGTTTTCTCAAACAATTTTTCCAGGAAGGGAACGGGTAAATATAGTTAAATAACTAGCAGGAGTGGTAGGATCAATTAAGGTTTTTTTGTTTGTTTGTTTGTTTGTTTGTTTGTTTTGTTAATTTATTTTGTGAAAGGAGATATGGGTAGGATAATAGGCATGAGAAAATTCAGATAGAAAAGACTGAAGAGTGGAGAGCTGTGCTGATGATGACTGAGTCAATCATTTTGAGAAGATTGAAATAGGTGGAATCAAGGATGCAAATTAATTTGGTGGCCTTGGCAAGGAGAAGGATGACATCTTTCCTGAGAGAGGAGTGAATGGTGAGATACTCAGGGAAGAGATCTAAAGGGTTTGAGATGAGAAATAAAGGATAAGAATTAAGTCATAGTGAAGGTTCATTTTAATTTTTTTAGGTGAGATATGAGGCAATGTTTTCAGCTAAAGAGGCAGAAGAAAGGGTCCCATAGGAGGTTAAAGGAAAAAAATAGAATTGAAAACTAATTAAGAGTAGAATTACCTTGCTGCATTGTGAGTTTAGTTGAGAATAGATAACATAAATTTATAGTATATCATCTAGTACAGTTTCATAAATACATGAAATGTGTAAATATGTCTTAATGTTTTTCAATGGAAATGAGTATGATGTTGTGAAAAAGTTGTTAGACCAAAAATGAGAAAACATAGATTTAAGTAGTGGATCTTCCACTTTCTAATTGTCTAGTTCAAAAATCCCCTTAATTTTTCTGAGCTTATTCTTCACTGCTATAATGATAAAGTAAGACTAAGTATTATCAAAGGTCCCTTCTGTCTTTGAAAATACTGAGATGCTCTTTTCAGTCACAGCACCCCTCTGATGCACACAAGACCACTTCCAGTTGCTATTCTAGAGATGAAGAAATTGAAATTAAAAAAAAATGATGAAACTAAAAATTTCCCAGTTCAAGGTCAGAACATTAACTATTAGTCAAATACTTAAATGGGTCGTTCCCCATATGTCAAGAAATTCCTCCCAATGAATGTTTATCCATCCTCATAGACACATTTTTTTTCATTTTCTTGCAAAACATGTTCAAAGATCAATACAGAAGTTCTATCCAATATGCCCAAAGCCTTCCTAACTTTCTCCTAATACCCCAAGAGTCCTTTTGGAGAACATTGGATGTCCAATTACTATCTTTCTTTCTGTCTACAAGACCAGTCTTTTTCTCTTCAAATAAATTCGACTACTGTTAGTGAAATCACCATTCTTTTAATTGCTCAAAATGGAGCAATTTTGCAATTTATTCAAAACTTGAATAAAGCAATGTGGGGAATACCTGGCTCTCAGGTTAATGTTGTTAAAAAGCAGAACCCAGAATAGATATTTAGACACATCCTCAAATTATGTGGAATGGATTATAAATGGTTAAATATGGCTAGCATCAGCTTTTTTCTTTAATTCTAACATATGACATTGCTATAAAAATCATGCTACACTCTCTATGGAGAGAAAGAAACTTAGTTAATGGAAAAAATGATTAGAGGTAGAAGGCAGCTCGGCAGGTCTAATGATCTCAATTTTGTTCACAAAATAACTTATAAACCATTCATAGTATTCTACCAATACCTCCTTCTCTTGATTTATAATCTCTTTTTTATGGGTTCAGAATGGAATCAATGGTGTGGAAGAGCACAGTAGGGTAATGTTTCCCAGAAGAGAAGATGGTATTAGAAAAAAATATGCTGCCCTTGCAGCTTTGGTCACAATTTCATATTGGTCCACAGGTTGTTTTCTTTCCTAGCTACAATCTAAAAATGTATAACCAGAAGATCTCAATAAATGCTCCAAAGTGTGATCAACTAATTTTATTAACATCCATTTTTTTTCTAAAATGATGTCACTTACTTTTAGTGTGCAAGGGAAGTGATCTGAATGAGGATACTTACTAGGTGACTTTTTAAGACTTTTAAGTATACTGGGGGTGATTTCCTTCCTAATTTTTAAGAGTATTTTGATTCAATTTAATTCAGCAAATTTTTATTGTTAGACCTAGAAGGTGCTAGTATTTAGCTCGAAGGTACAGATAACAAAAATCACAACACAAACTTATTTTCCAATGAATAACTTTCAAGACTGTCTTTTGTGTATAAAATTTTAGAAATATTCCTTTATGATATCTTTTTAAAGCTTTTTTTTATTTTCAAAATACATCCATAGATAATTTTCAGCATTCACCTTTGAAAAACCTTTTGTTCCAATTTTTTTCTCCTTCCTTTCCCCCCACTTCCTCCTCTAGATACCAAATAATCCAATACATGTTAAACATGTGCAATTCTTCTGTACATATTTCCACAATTATCATACTGCACAAAACAAATCAGATCAAAAAGGGGGAAAATGGGAAAGAAAACAAATGCATGCAAGGTAATTACAAACAAAAAAATACTATGTTGTGATCCACATTCAGTTCCCACAGTCCTCTCTCTGGATGTAGATAGCTCTCTTCATTACAAGACCATTGGAACTGGCCAGAATCACCTCACTGTTGAAAAAAGCCATGTCCATTAGAATTGATCATTGCATAATCTTGTAATTGTACAATGTTCTTCTAGTTCTACTCACTTCACTCAGCATCAGTTCATGTATGTCTCCCCAGGCCTCTCTAAAACCATCCTCCTGATTATTTCTGATAGAAAAATAATATTCTATAACATTCATATACCATAACATATTCAGCCACTCTCCAACTGATGGGCATCCATTCAGTTTCCAGTTTCTAGCCACTACAAAAAGGGCTGCTACAAATATTTTTGCACATGTGGGTCCTTTTCCCTTTATTATGATCTCTTTGGGAAATAGGCCCAGTAGAGACACACTGCTGGATGAAGGGTATCCACAGTTTTATAGCCCTATGGGCATAGTTCCTTATTACTTTCCAGAATGGTTGGAGCAGTTCACAATTCCAGCAACAATGTATTGGTGTCCAGTTTTCCCACATTCCCTCCAATATTCATCATTATCTTTTCCTGTTATCCCAGTCAATCTGAGAAATATGTAGTACCTCAGAGTTGTCTCAAATTGGGTTTCTCTGGCTAATAGTGACTCAGAGTATTTCTTTAATTGATTAGAAATGATTTTAATTTTTTCATTTGAAAATCCCTTGATCATCTACATATTTTTAAAGAAAGATGTTCTAGTGAAAAAATCATTCTATAATAATATCTTTATCATTTTTAGTTTTATAACCTCTTACAAAAGTCCAAATTTACTGACAGAGCAGCAGAAGAGCTTAACCTGGAGTCATGAAGACCTGAGTTTGAACTTGGTCACAGACACTTAAGTAGCTGTGTGAAGCTGAGCAAATTGCTTCACCTCTGTATGCCACAATTTCCTCATTTGGTAAATGGAGATAATAATAAGAATCTACTACCTACCAGGTATTATATATATATATATATACATATACATGTATATGTATATATATATATATGAAACGAGATATATATATATAAATTGCTTTACAAACTTTGAATGACTATATAACTTATTTATTGTTGATATGAGGAAAAAATATGAAACATATATACATGTGTATATATATATATAATTTGTCAACTAGTCTTTTTAATGATTTTTTTCTCCCAGTGATGAAGTCATCCATAGCTGTTCATATTTTCATTAAATATTTTTGAATAAAGACACATAACATAATCAATGTATGGAGTTAGAAGTATATTTTATGTATTCCTATAAAACAAAAGAACCAACTGACCTTTAGGAATATGTGACCTCATTTTTATTATGTGCTAACTGAATTAGCTAACTAATGACCATATGACTATAATAAAAACTGATATCTGGAATGAACCAGATTGCTTTCTATAGCCGATCTACCAAAATTATGACCTTAAGAAAAACTACTTATTGCAAAGATGCTCTCATTCTTAATTATTAATAGACATGATTGTAAACATCTACCTTGTATTTGAGAAAGTACATAGTTTTCAAAATCTACTTCCTATCATTCACTGTTGCCATGGACAGAAACAATTAATAACCATCATGATTTACAAAACTTAAAGCAAAATATTGGTTCATATTATCTTTTTTTTAAGTAGCAAATACTCTAGAAAGTTTATTCTCTTTGTAACTTTGATTTTCAGCCTATAAGAATTGTAGCAAATTAAAACTATTTGTATTTGTTAATAATTTTCTAGGTTTAGTTAAGTTTTTCCCCCTTTAATAGTAAACAACATACAGAGTAGTAATACAATAAACATATCAACTGATACTTCAAAGGAAAACATTTAAAATGGTACGATTAAAACAACAAGTGTGAGAGTGAGAATTCACTGACTGAGCCCCAGAAGATGAAAACAGGGACAATTAGAATTTGGGATAGAGGAGCATAAGCTGTCTCCTATGAAGGGATAGGAATGGACAATTTCTTGAATAATCTAAGAATAATCTTTCTGGAACTCTCCCTTGTCATGCTATCTGTGGTCTAATCTGATTTCTGATTAACCTCCCTACTCAACAGTCAAAGGCTCCTGCTGTTTTGGCTTATGGTTATGTATCAACCTTTTGGTTACACAACCATTCCCAGTTTGGGGATTTTATTCCTGATCATCCTTTTCCTTCTTTGAACCCCTGTTGTTGTTCACTTAATTTCATTTGTGTCTGACACTGATTTCATTTGAGATTTTCTTGACAAAGAACTAGATTGATTTACCATTTCCTTCTCCAGACAGATGAAGAAACTGAGGAAAATGGGTTGATTTGGACAAGATAACACTCATAAATGTTTTAGGACTTATTTGAACTCAGAAAGATGAATCTTCCTTACTTCAAGGCCATCACTCTATCTCCTCTGCGACTTAGCTGCATCCCATGAACCATTAGAAACCTGGATTTCCTTTGGACTTTGAATTTAATTTTTTCTAAATAGCCCTGACTCTGTTTTTTTTTTTGAAATAGTAATACTTAATATAGCACAAGTGAGAGAAGAAAGCCCCAGTGGGTTAGATAGCAGACCCCCATCACTGAGTAATAAGCATAAGAATGGGATACTGTCTCTCTATATTGCAAATATTCTTTGACAAGCCCCAGGAATGGCTTCCAAATGAAGTCAGACACATTTTCTATTTTATTATTGTGAGAAGAATGCATGCACAGCTGACCAAGCAAAGGCACAGAGATCCATAAATCATTGCCAGTAGCATCCCTGTTCTTCCAGCACATGAGCACAGTCTCTTTAACAACTAATGTGGTTTGTAGAAGCCATATTTTTCCCTTAGCTCATGAGCCTGGGAAAAACAAATTATCATTAACTATAAGACAATGAGAAACTTCTTACCTTGTATGCATTTCTTCTCTCTGATCAGAAGTAAATTCACTTAGTCATTATGGGTAGTTAGTCACATAACATAACTGGAATCCAGGACTCTCAGCTCCTGATCCAATTTTTTTTTTCACAAAACCATGCTTCTTTTCTGTTCTTAAATTTAAAATATCACTTACTTCCTCAATGTGGGCACTCCCTCAATAGATGCAAGTTTTAACCTCTCTATGGACATAGTAAAAAACAATAGATCTGTGATTCCATTGGTAAATACAATTTCCTGATGAAGAAATTCCTTTTACAGTACAAATTGGCAACTTCTCTACAATTTCTAGTCTCAGTGCCAAGGCACTGAGGAGTTAAGTGTTTTTTTCCAAGGTCACCCAGACAATTTGTTTCTACAATAAGGCTTGAAAATCCAATTCTTCCTGATTTCAAGTCTGGATTTCTAATCACTTTGCTGCATTGTTTCTAGTGCTTTGACCCCTTAATAAGTTTTCTTCATGAGTAACCATAACCAAATCTACTAGTCAGTCTTTTGGGGAAAGGCAAGCCTGGGACAATAGAAATCATCTCTCACTGAGCCCTTTTCATAACTTTCCAACTCAGCAAGATCTACCAGAGTCTGAAGTTCTTGTCTCTAACCTTAAATTGCCTCTGTTTGGAGGTTTTGGGTTTTTTTGGGTTTTTTTTGTTTTGTTTTGTTTTGGTTTTTTTTAGCATTCTGGAATGCAGGTTTTGTAAACCAACCTGAACTGCTGCTTACTTTCAATTCATACAATCCCACACTCAGATACTCTTCCCAAAGGTAAAGAAACTAGCAGTTTAAATGCTTCTACTCATTCTCCAAAAAAAAAGTTAAGAAAAGGAAGTTCAGGTATGAGGGTCAATCAAGGACAGTCAGATAAAGCAGGATTCAACTTTGCAAATCATACAGGTCACAGAACTGAACAAGAAAATCCTCAGAAGAATAGGTCAATGGCGCTGATAAAATGAAATAAGGGCTGAGATGCACTTTAAGAAACTGTAGCCTAACAGAGCAACTCACACATAGTGGTTTTCATTAAAAAGTTGCCATTTATCTTATCATGGCAAGTTTATCTTACCATGAGCTGTCATTGAAAGGATAGGGAAATATTGTGACTTATTGCAGTAAGGCAGATATCGAAAAAAGACAGATGGCAACTTCTTAATGACAACCACTGTTCTCTAGGGCTTATTCATGTCTCCAGATTCATAAGCAGCAACTATCAATACTAACCTCTTAGGATGATCTGAAGGGAGATATTAATAGAGAAAATGTTATACTGGTATGAAAAGGAGCAAGTTTCAAAAAGGCAATCTACCTTCCATTGGAATCAGTCATTCTTCTTCAAACTGGAAAAATACAATCTAATACCCAAAAAAATACATTCATATTTTAATATTCCAAAAAGGTATTTATCTAATTTCCTTCTCTTGACAAATTTTGTGTTTGTCTCACAAAGTTCCTAAAGCACCTAAAAATCTTGATAGAACAGGGCAACATTTTCAGTGTAACAACTGATAGCTATGCCCTAATAAAATTGCACTGTCCCCATAATAATACTTTTCTAAGCTTCTCAAGCAGATTACCCCTGTGCTCATAAACACAGTTGTACAGAACAGCAATAGGCCTGATACTATGATCATTTGTACACAAGGAATGTTTCATGGGTTTGTAGGATTTATATCAGGAATCAATTTGAGATTATGTAGTACAAAGGTTTCCTTTCACTGGTTAAGTAAAATTAGGCAGAGGGGGTGGGAGGCTATATGAATTTGTCTAAAGCTACATATATAGAAAGTTGTCAAACCAGGATTCAAATGTGGATCCTGCAATTACATAAAGTACATAAAGATTTCTCCCTATTTGTAGTAAAAAAAAAAACCCTATAACTTTAGGTGAATAAAAAGTCATCTGAACTCTTTTAATGAAATCCCACCATCTACTCCAACCCACAAGGTATACTTCCTTTTCTGATGTCTAAAAACACTTCTCTGTTCCATATATTTTGACCTCTATGTACTATCTTGTGATGTTTCTTTGTTGTTTCCTTAAGGTTCAAATAAAATAATATTAATAAAGAACCATGGAAACTTTAAAGCACCATGTATACATAGTACCATTGTCAAAATATCATCTCCCCAAAAGGAAGCTATCCAATGAAATAGAGGACTTGAAAGCATTTGTGATGATAGGACAGGAGCTGAGTGAAAAATACGATTTTTAAATACAGGACTCAGCAGAAGCATAAGGAGGTAACCAGGAAAGGGAAATCATAAGGGTCTTAACAAGGTCCTTTTATTTGCATTCTTACATGGAAAGATGATACTTGTAACTTGTTATCAGGGCAGTTGGAGGAAGTGTATGTGGAAAGAGGGCAAAGGTTTGAGTTGAATATGAAGAGATAATATGTAATATACATATATTATAATACATATTATATATTATATTATATTATATATTTAAAAAACAAAATAAGGGATGAGAGAAGAAAGTACTGGGAAAAAGGCAAAAAGAGAGGTGGAATGGTATAAATTATCTTTCATAAAACAGGCAAAGAAAACCTTTACAATGGAGGGGGAAAAGGAAAGGTAAAGGGGAGTGAATGAACTTTATTCTCATTAGAATTGGCTGAATGAAAGAAGAAATAAGATACACATTCAATATGGTGTAGATATCTATCTTACCTTGCAGAAAAGTATGAGAAGGGGAAGGATGATAGAAGAAAGGGCATTTTTGGGGAAGGAACAAACAATTTTGAAGAGATGCAGGATGAAAAGAAAGAGAATAGAGTAAAAGGGCAGATATACAGCTAGCAATAGAAATTATGAAAAGAATTTTGAAACAAGTTCTCTGAGGAAGGCCTTATTTCTAATTATATAGGGAAATTCGTCAATTTTTTTTTAAAAAGAGCCATTCCCCAATTGATAAAGGATCAAAAGATTTGATTTATGCCCAAAGGGTTATAATATCATGCATATCCTTTGATCTAGTAATACCACTGCTAAGCATAAATCACAAAAGAAAAAAAATAAATAGGAGGGGAACCTATATGTATAAAAATGTTTATGGCAACAATTTTCTCAGAGCACAGAATTGGAGATTGGCGGCATGCCCATCAATTAGGGAATGGATGAATAGGTTGTGCTATGTGATTGTGAAGGAATATGATTGTTCTGTGAGAAATGATGAGCAGGATGCTATCACAGATACCTGGAAAGCCTCCATGGACTCAAACATAGTGAAATGCACTTTGTATGTAGTAATAGCAAAGTAGTGGGATGATCAGCTGTGAAAGACTTTGCTATTCTCAGCAATACAGTAATCCAAGACTATTTTGAAGGACTTATGATGAAAAATGCTACCTATACCCAGAAAAATAACTGATTGTATCTAAATACACACTAAGGCATACTTTCTTTTTTTACATTTTTTTCTTGAGTTTTTTTGGGGGGAGGGGGATTTGGAGATATATGTTTTCTTTTGCAACATGACTGAAAATTTATTATTAATAAAATTATTATTAATAGTTTTTTTTATTTTCAAAATACATACAAAGATAGTTTTCAACATTCATCCTTGAAAAACCTTGTGTTCCAAATTTTTCTCCTTCCCTTTCTCCCTTTCCCCTCTCCTAGACAGCAAGTAATGCAATACAAGTTAAACATGTACAATTCTTCTAAACATTTCCACATTTACCATGCTGCATAAGAAAAATCAGATGAAAAAGGAAAAAAGGGGAAAATCAAGCAAACAACAACAAAAATGATGAAAATGCTATATTGTGATCCATATTCAGTCCCCATAGTCCTCTTTCTGGATGCAGATGCCTCTGCAACATGACTTTTATGGACATAATTTGCACTTCACTTGAGCCTTCTCAGTGGGGGACTGTGGGGAGTAAGGAGAAAAACCAGGAACTCAAAATATTAAAAACAAGTGTAAAAATGTTTTACATGTAATTGGGGAAAATTAAAATATTAAAACACAAAAACAAAATATCATATCCCTAAAAAAAATTGTAGGCTTCTTGAAGGATTGTATCTTTTTTCATTCATTAATATTTTTTCATTCAATAGCTGTTTATTAAGCATCACTCTATTCAATGAACTAAATTATAGAGGAAGTGAGAGCAGGGAAATTAGAGTTGACCAGCATCCTCAGGAAACTTACAATCTATACTTTCAGGATTAACTTATTCATATATTATATTGGTGCTAGATATAATAAATATTTTTGAGTATAATTAAAATATCTCCATTAACATTGGTCTCTACCTTGCCATTAAATAAGTATAACATTCACTTATTTGTTTAAAAAAAACTATTTAGAATGTTGTGTTACACACTTAGGGGACATGCTAAATTTAAATCAAATCATCACTGCTTTCAAAGTACTTATAGACTTGTAGAAGAATAGTATCCAAACATACTTCATTATATATTTTATACAAATGAAATGTTAATGTTTTTATAATTATTTTATTAGAAAAGTATAGAACAAAGAACAAATGAGTCACTTACCTTTCCTAATTCTCAATTTCCTTATGTATAAAATGAGGACAATAGACAGATCATATACAAGCCTCCTTCCATCTCAAAACTTTTACAATTTAATTTTAACCTGAGGGTGTTTAAAATAACTCACACATTATATTTAAAGCATATTTCTCAATAATCTGCCCAGTGTTGCTCTAATAATATAGCTTTTAGTTTTAGATGTCTCTTTCACCATTCCTTTAAAAAAGGAAAACTGAAGGAGCCATTCTCATTGCCTTCCTCCCCAGAATATTCTGGCTCCTTCTTCTTCTTTTTTTTTTTTTTTTTAATAAACTGAAAGTCATTCCATTTAAATTGCCTTTCTCCCTTCAGGGCCTAGCTCTGAGCATTTTTCTTTGTTTTCCTCATTTATCAGATGCTTAAAAACTCCATAGAATGAAGTTAACTAATTGTCCATTAGATACCATGGATCTTTCATCTATTTAAGGATGTCTCCTTGATGCAGTTCCTCTCATTAGACAAAGCTTTAAGCTTTGCTGTGCATACGCCATGGTATCCTTGAGTCTGCAGCAATGGGCACTTAAGCTCCAGGAAGCCCTGTTTAGACGGGGGAATTTTAATAGAGCAGTCCAGATCCAACCTCTCACTCTTGTCTAAGTACCTGCTGTTGATGATCACTTTGCTTCCTGCTGCTCTAAGTGGAGTCATTAAAAGGGAGTGCAACTTTAAGCAAGACTGGGAGAGGATGAACATTTCTCTGTTTGATGGAAGGTCAGCTTCTACCACAGCATCCATACTTCTTTTTTTTTTTTTTCCTTCCCATGCCCATTTATTTCCTCATGCTGTGGGAGTAAGAGCCTTTTGAGGTCATGGAGTCCATGCCCCTGCTAACAGCTATATTGTTTCAAGAAATGCATTTCCTTCCTTTGGGGACATTGTTATTAGATGAAAGCAGTGAGCTAAAAAACTTGTGCTGGCGTATATGGTGGGCGGGAGAGATGAGGGGAAGGGGGAACTGTGTCTTTCTGTTTTCAGTAGCCATAGAGGAAAGAAAGAAAAACCCCAAATGAAAATTCAGCCAGGGGTATTTCCAACTTAGTATTCTACACAGGCATAAAGCTGACCTTAGGATACAGAATAGGAAAAGTCCTTGGAGATCATCTAGTTCAACCCCCTCATTTTATAGATGAAGCTTAGAGAGAAGAATTGACCTACCTGAGATTATATAGGTGATTTGAACTTAATTAAACTAAATTCAATTTTCATTTATTGAATGCCTGTGCTGAGAACTATGCTACATCCTTTAAGGAACATCCAAAAATACATATATATATATATATACATACATACATACATATATATATATATATAGTGACATCCAGAACTTGATAAGCTCACAATATTTTTTTATATAAGATATATGTATATGAAACAATTAGATATTAATCAAGTAGAAAGAATATGCCATCTATGGGATAAAAGCATGACATTTACAGCTCTCCTCATCTAATCCCATTTAACTTTCCTAGCCTTATTCACATTACTGCCAATGACACACTTTCTGATTCAAGAAAACTGGATTTTAGAATTATTATCCCAGCCTTATTCTGCATTTGACTCTCTCTTGTTTGTAGTTCTTCCTCATTTTTACTTATTGAAACCTAATTATCCAAAGTCCACTTGGGTATTATCTATTTCCATGAACTTTCCTCAGAAGAAAAAGATACTCTCACTCATATTTTTGGGCCATTTTGCCAGTATACATGCTTATTGATCATATTCTAACTTATATCATCCTTATTTTTGTACACATCATATCCCTTCTATTAGGCAAAGATTTCCTTGAAGAAGAAAAAGAATATTTTGATTTTCATAGAAAGGGCAGCAGAATCAAATTCACAATTAGTTACCTGGCAAAGTTCCTAGAGCAAAGTCAAAGTAAATAATATGCATGTAGAGTTGTAGGATTTATAAAGCACTTCAAGTCTATTATCTCATTTGAACCAAGGAATATCCCTCCAAGTTAGGTGCTATTATTACCTCCATTTTACAGAGAAGGAAACTGAGGCCTAGAAAGTTAAACAAAAACAAACAAACAAACAAAAATCTTATCCAGAGTTATACAGCAGGTCAGCTTCTATGGAAGAATTGGAATTCACTTCTTACTAATTCTAGGTCCATGGTATCATCTAGCCACAACAAAATATGCAGATATCAAATATTTGTTCAATTGGATTAAATTAAAAATACAAAATTAGCTATAATTAAGTAATAAAATATAAGGTTGGTGAGTTCCCTTCCTAAGGGAAGGATCTTGATTATGGAAAAGTCTTAGGAGTAATGGGGAAGTCTGCAGAGAGAAAGTGAATTTTGGAATAGGTCCTCAGGGAGCTTCAGATCTGGAGAAAAGCAGAAGCAAATGCTTAATGAATTTCCCTTTTCAGTCTCAAGACAATTGGGCCAAATCAACACTTGAGAAGAACTCTGTGTGTGTGTGTGTGTGTGTGTGTGTGTGTGTGTGTGTGTGCCTGTCTGTCTCTCTCTGTCTCTCTCTCTGTCTCTCTCTCTCTGTCTCTGTCTCTCTGTCTCTCTCTCAAATGTGAAATACAGGTTTGGTTTGTTTTTTTCTGGGAATAAAGTCAGCATGTGCTGCATGTCCCTACCTCATTATCCATATAGCCCTGGTGTCCATGCATTTTATTAATCCCCATTTCTATCTTAGATTTATAAAATTATACCCTCCCCTTTCAATAGCCTCAGGGTGCAAGTACCAATAAAATTCCCATTGATTAAAGTATTAAAATACATGAAAAGGAACAATAGCCAGCAGCAATAATGATTAAACACATAAGTATCAAACAAAATAAAATAAAACTGTATAAAAATAACAGCCTTCTCCAATCTATTCCCTAACACAGAACAGACCAGCAGATCCGTGTAATTATTTAAATTTTAAAAAAGAAGAAAACAGATGTAAACCAATGGAAACAGAGGATGGATTGATCTAAGGGCACACTTACCAGTGAACTAGCTGATTTAAGGTTTGTTGTTGTTTGTTCATTTCTGGTCAAACTTATTTAAAAGAATATCTAAGTCATTAGATGTCTGCATTTCATTTTGTTTTGAACTTTCTATTGTTCAATTTGGTTTTTTTGTCAACCAAAAATGATGATGTTCACCCCCTCCTTTGCAAGGTTATACTATTACCTTCCAGGGATAGCAAAGGGAGAAAGGATCACTAAATGAAAATCTCATTAAATAAACAACACTATTCAAATTTTATTTGTATTAATTATGATTTTCACAGAAAACTCTTGGGAAGTTTTAATCCCTTCTCATAACATTCAGCTATATAGGGAATCCATATTCTCAAAGACAGACTCTGTGTCCATGCATAGGTTTTATATTAAACAGAGAAAAGACATAAGACATAAAATCCTCAAATCATTTTGTACCAAAAAAAAAAAAATGACCAGGTAGAATCTATTTGCTCAGTAACTTATTGGCCTATGATTTTTGCTTCATACTATACAATTCAAAACCCAATGTGCTATATACTATATCAAATGACCTGATCTTCCATTAAAGATGCTAATCTCACTTGGCTGTATTTGTTTTTAAAAGCCCTTTAACTGAAACACAGAGATTAAATGTTGCAAATTGTGTCAACACTTCAGAAATTATAAGCATATATTTACACACACACCAATATACAATGCAGTATAAAATATACTGAAAACAATCTTTTTCTCCAAGCCCAAGGCCAGACAAAGAAGTATATGGCCCCTTGGAGGCCTCGCAACAAGGGTTTGTTAATATATATATATATATATGTATATGTATATATATATATATATATATATATATATATATATATCCACAGACCAGACTCCCTCTGCACCCCAATCTTAGTACATGTAAGACAGTTCCCTGAGAATTACTTCAACATAGGAACCTGTTCTTTGGATGGAGCAAAGAACAATGAACTTGACATCAAAACACTTATATTTCAGTTCTACCATTACTACCAGTGAAACTTGCAATTTTGCCCCCTGAGCCCAAGTTTCTATTTTTGTAAAATTGTAATAATTAAAATTTTCTCCATTTATCTAAAAGGGCTGTTGTTCATTATGAGCTTCAAATGAACTAATATATGTAAGGTATTAAGTAATTTCTCAAGTTCTATAGAGGTACAAGAAATTACTGTTCACTATGAGTTTTCAGAGGAGATAGGTGCACATTGCTTTAGAGGCAGGGGGATCATGTATGTTTGTATTCAGAGCCACTCGTGTATTTGAAGCAAGATATTTAATTTAAAGAACATAAGGAAATCCTGACTGCCTCAGAATGATGTTAGTCCCATCAACCTGCTGAAGTATCTGAAATTCTACCATTAGAGACAGTTTTTGTGGTAAAGTATTTGTTCCCCTAAGGGTTTTGTTAAAATGCACATCTTACTTGCAAAAGGAGACTTCATTGCTACATTGGTCTGCATCAGCACAGATTAATTTATCAGATGATCTCTCCTCAGAGATGATAGTTTTAGGGGAATGAGACTCCTAAGAGGAAAAAGAGGCAAGAAAATGTTTTGTACCTAATACTAGTATCTACATTCTGTTGTTTATTTTCAAATTACCCCTATACATAGCTTGTTTAAATGTATTGTTTGCATGGTGTCTTCTTCCCCCACTAGACTAGCTCCTTGAGAATGGTATCTTTTACTGCCTTTTTTAATCCCCAGTGGATATCACATATACCTGATATAGTAAGTTCTTAGTAAAGCTTTATTGACTGTCTTTAGTACGAGGTGCTTCTTGGGAAATCAGTTGCTGGGGGGATGAGGTTTACAATTGGATCCATGCAGGGAAGGACTTGATTAGAGCTTGAAGAGATATTTAAGGTAAGCCAATGGAACACCCAAGTGGGATCCAAGGAAAAAGCATGAAGTGATGGGGGTAATAGAGAGCACTAGAGGGGTGCTAAAGAAAATCTAGTTTGTCATTTCTGCTTGGCACAGCCTTAGGTGTCTGCACTGCCAAGCCTAAGATGTG
This sequence comes from Myrmecobius fasciatus, assembly GCA_023553655.1. Taxonomy (NCBI): domain Eukaryota; kingdom Metazoa; phylum Chordata; class Mammalia; order Dasyuromorphia; family Myrmecobiidae; genus Myrmecobius; species Myrmecobius fasciatus. The sequence continues at coordinate 17,312 of JAJPUD010013764.1, forward strand.
TATAATGAGCATCTTTGCATCTAGGAAATGTCCTTAAATAGCTGAAAGAGCAGCAGAATCGAATGCACAATTAGTTAACTTCATTCTATTTGGGTTGTTAAGATGACTGGTTTGATCGACCATTTGCAAGGCAATCAATCGCTCAGCAAGCACAACCAGAGTGACAACAGCAGCCTCATGAAGTAGAAACCTACATCAATTAAGACCACAGAGTTTACAGAAAGATGAAGTGAGCAGAGTTTGGGTTCTAGGCTCCAGCCGCCCTGTCCCTTTCTATCTTCCTTCAATTATTTGGAAGGCTTTTATTATCCTTTGAAATTATATCTTCTATTATAATATGATCTGGAAGTCAGTCATTTATATTTTGACATCACTCTGTTTTCTTACAATTTTCAAATGACATTGTAAACAATTACAGAGCGGTGGCCAAGTTGTACAGTATATAGCAGGAAATCAGGAGGATCTCAGTTCAAATTTCATCTCAGGTACTTGACACTAACTGTGTGATCTGGGCAAGTCACTTAGACCTGATTGCCTCACCCCTCTCCCCCCCCAAAAAAAAAAGGAAAAAAAAAGTAAAGGCTATGGCTCCTATTAAAGAACTATAGTGCATCATTGCATGAGCAGGAGAGTGAGTACTTTTGAGAATTCTTGTAATCACCATATTTAAACCCCTACTAGAGCTGGAGTCAGAGGACCCTGTGGACTGAATTAACAATGAACTTGACATCAAAATGCTTGTTCTATTACTTCTACTACTACCACCAGTGGAATTAGTCACTCAACCTCAATCTCTACATTTGTAAAATTGTAAAAATAAAAATTGTTGTTGTGGGCTGTGATCTTCAAATGTGCTAATATATGGAACTCTCTGGAACTCACTTTCCTCATCTGTAAAAAATTATAGGGTCAGATTAAATAAAATTGAAATTAAATCACAACTTACTCTATTTATATTCCTTTAGTGCAGGGATGGGGAACCTTTTTTTCTGCCAGGATTTTTAAGACATAATTCACAGTCCATATAAAATTATCAATTTCAAAGACTCAAGCAGTGGGAGGTTGCTGTGTCTAGCTTTCAGCTCCTTATTGCCTGAAGTTGCCTTAATAAATGATTTCACCTGCTGAATGTTCCCCACCCCACTCCCAAAAGACATACAAGGAATGTTCAGGTCTTAAAGGGCAGCATGGGATTGAAGAATAAGCATATGGACTGGAGCTTCAGAAGATAGAATTCAGATCCTAACTGAACATTTACTGGATAGGTGACTGTAGGAAATACTCTTAAGTCTCACTGTCCTTATCTCTTAAGAGGAGCAAGAATACTTGGACTTCCCTTCACCCCCCAACAAGGATTTACCCTTAAGAAAAACAGTTTAATAACCACTTTGTGCTATATTAAATATAAGATACTGTTAAATTTGACTTAGGTAGAAAAGGATCCCTCTTCCTATTTCCAAATTGTCCTGGATTATTCATTTCTAAATTCTCTTGTTGTTTATTTAAAAAATAGAAAGAAAAAAAAGAAAAAATCTTCCCACTGAAATGCTCTCTGGTAAACAAATTCAAAAAACTTTGGTGGAGATAATGCACTCCTGACAGCCTAAATGTGATAAGTATATCAAGATTCAGTGTCCCTTTATTAGTTTCCTCGTACAGGAGAACACCACAGCTGCCAAACCTGAATCATTACCCTCATTTTTCCTGATATAATCAGTATGAAAATGGGGACTACCTGGATATTGCCTCAATGTGAGCTGTTCTAACTAAATAAGGCAAGATCAGAGCTATGGCATCACTGACTGATTAGGGAGTTGATTAATGCCTCTTCCTTATTTTTATTCTCTGGCTCCAGACAATGCATATGCCGCTGATTTGTTATAGCTAGCACCTGCCCTGGAATTAAGCCCTCTAGGAGAGGTTTGCTGGGACTTTGGAAGAACATTAAATTCCTAGCCCTCAGAGAATGACTAACTTCTGGCAGAAACTTCTCTTTTTGTGTTTCATGTCTCCTGAAGCCATAGCCCAAAGGAAACACCCTGAAGCTGTGATACCAATTTGTATCAATTCAATTTGAGCCTGTATGGAACACTTCTTCCAGGACTAGTCCTGGCCAAAGTGCTGTCGGCAATGGGTCCCAATAGGCAGAGGGCTGAGCAATGGGCCGAAGTTAGAGAAAAACATATTTCTGAGTGATACAGAGAAAAATTTTCTAATAATAAAATCTGTCCAAGGGCAGGTTGGGTTTTGTCCCTCTAGAAGTTACAAGATTATAGATTTAAGACTGGAAAATACATCCAACTCTTTCATTTTACAGATGAGGAAACTGAAAGGTAATGATGGTTAAGCACTTATCCAAAGCCACCCACTCATAAGGTCTAGGTCCTCTTACTCTAGAACCAGTCTCACTGTGCCATACTGATATATTCTCCCTCAGTAGAAGTTTTCAGAAGGAGAGAAAGTTTCAGAAAGAAGTATTGTTCAATACCAGTTGTACCATATCCCTGCTGAGGTCTCTGACAACTTTGGGATGCTAGTATTCTGGGAGGAAAAGAAATCATAAAGCATGCTCACGTTCTCAAGGGGCTGATGTTATTGGGAACATAATGCTTTTATACATGAGGAGCAATGGGAGAATGATTCAAGGGGATATGTAGAATAACTGACAGAAAAAAATTGTAAAAGTGTCCCATACTGGACTGGATGCTTAACAGAAGACATAGGAGCTGAAGAGATCCCAGAAAGATTTTTAGAATTTGCCAGAGAAGACATAGTATAACAGAGTCAAGAATACTGGATTTGGAGATGGAGGACCCAGCTTCACTGAGAATTCCTATATGGAATTGGGTTTGTCATTTCTTTTTCATCTGCCTTATAGATTATAAATTCCTTGAGGACAGGGATTATCTTTTTTTTCCTTTTTTTCTTTTATATCCCCAGCATTTAAGACATAGAATGCAAATAGCAGAAGCCTAATAATTGTGAATTGAATGATTGATGCTATGATTATCCATACTTTAGCAAGTTACTTAGGATTGTGTCATCATACAAATTTAACAACTTTATTAAGAATATAGAGTGCTCAGAGAATGATGCTTAGTGATGGGGCTGGATATAAAATTTAGATAAGTCTCTTTACTCTTATGGAGTGATATACAAACATGCACTATGATAAGGGGAAAAACAAATATATTATTCTTGACCCATACATACTAGGCTCTGGCTTACTTTTTATATTGTTAAAGAAAATATTTCCAGATACTGAAAACACAATTTAAAGCATATATCCTATCAATGATCTGAAACATTGTCTTTTGTGTGTAAAAGAGAAAATAGCTTATACTTATATAACATTGTTTACAAATCATTTTTTCTTAGGACAGTCCCCTGAGGACAATAATGTTGTCTCTCCTTCATTCTCAAAACGCACCAATGAAGTCAGAAGGGTGATTTCTTGACTTGGCAATTATATTGGATTTAAGTGAGGCAGGGCTATGCAAGGTCATCAATTTTAATCTCTCTTCCACAGTTATCTAAATCCAGGGCAAGACATAGGTCAAGATGATCTCTCCTCCAGAGTTATCTGAATCCAGGGACATAGCCATGGAGATGGTCCCAAATGCAGAGGTAAGAACTTGGCCTTTTTTGTGGTAAAATCTGTCTCACCTATTAGATTGCCTGAGGCAACATCCATTCACTGATTCAGTAATTTAATACTAGATAAGAAATGAGAGAAAAGATGGTCTCCTTTGTCCACTTTAAAAAAAAAAAAAAAACATCAAGTTGGGGAAGACACTCAGGGTTTCTGGCTAGCACAGAAATAATTACTATTTATACTCATTCTGAGCCATTATTACCTAAATAATGATCAATGAGACTTATTATTGGCAAATCAGTGAGAGCCAAATGATTTGGGTTTAATGAATAGTCAAGTAGCTCCATTTAAATCCCAATTGGATTTCTCAAGTCTTGAATTTCCAGAGATATATTTCAAGAAATCATAAAGAAAACTACATGAGACAAAAGGGCTAATTGTACCAGTTTTTATGAAATAATACAGCATAGTGGATAGATGAATGGACTTCAGTTTCATTCCTAACCCTAAAGCTTAAGTTGTGTGTCTTCTGAGTTTATATTTAAGAAGACTAATATCCCTTGTCATGTCAGTTTTTGGAATGTCTGCAGACTTCTGAGAGCTAAAGAATAACTGGTTATGTCACCAAGAAATTCAGAAAGAAGATAAGCTGCTGAAGATTAAATAAGAAGCCAAAAATCAGAGAATGCCAATGAGTTGACATTTTGTGTGATTCTAATTATTTTGCCTAATCTCAGCCTGCTGAATGGTGGAGGCTTTCAAATTTGGCACACTTCCTCCTGACTTAGTCAACCCTTCCTTCTGTTCCTCTTAGAAATACTATATAGCTTTGCTCTTTTGTGCCAAGCAAAACAAGTCTAATCCCTCTTCTATGAGATAGCTCTTCAAACACTTGAAAGCAGTTATGATATCCCAACACAAAGATGTTTCTTCTCCAAATTAAATATTCTAACTTAAATTTTTTTTATAAAATTTCTACATTTTTAAACTTAATTACAAAAATAAAAAAAGAAACAAACATTGACATATACACAGCATAAAACCAAAGGAATCAATTCAAAGTAGTACTTTTTCCATTTCAAGAAGGCCTATATAATAAATGTTGTGTATTATTTATCAAAGCTTACCAGCTTTTCTTTGCTTCCTTACACATTTTCTGTTGTTCTCTGCTGTGCACTTTTAAACTTTTTCCTCCTCCCTCCCAAAAAAGGTTACAATTATGTGTGTGCATGTACATACACACGCACACACAAATACTTAACATACACATATATATACACATATACATGCATATAGGCATATTTACATATATACACATATACAGATATACATAGTTATACATGAACACATTAATTGATATCTATAAACTTCCACATATACACATATACATTCATACATACATATATATATATATATGACTACTATGCTTTTTTTCTAATTGTTACCTATAGCGTCTTCTTACATAAGTCCAAGTTTTTCCATGTTTTTCTAAATCAATCAGCTCATCATTTCCTACTCGATTACATACTATCTCAATCACATTCTGAGACAAAAATGTATGAAATTTTGTCCCAATTTTTCTTCATTTCTTATATTTTTGGTGCATAAATTTAATTTACACAAGAATTTTTAAATTTAAAATGATTAAAATTATCCATTTTACATTTAACAATGCTCTCACATTATTGTGTAAGACCTGATTGTAACTGAATCTGCTTCCTTTATTTCTTTTTGCCTTTTTTTTTGAAGTTCCTGACTTTTTGTCCTTATAAATGAACTTTGTTATTATTGTTTCTGACTCAGTAAGATACACACAAAAACACACACACACATACACACACACAGAAATAGAAAGATAGAGAATAATTTAATTGGGATGGCATTACATAGATTAGTTAAGTAAAAGAGCCTTTTTTTTTCTTTTTTTACTGGGTTTATCTACCCATGAACAATGATTTATTTTTTAGATCTAGCTTGTTTAGATTTAACTTAATTTTTTTAAAGTGTTTTGTATTTATATTCATGCAGTTCCTGTATGAACCATTTTGGCAGGTAGATTCTCAGATATTTTATACTATCTAGTTATTTTAAATGGTCTAAAACAATATTGAATAATGTGGTTGACATAGTGTAGTTTCCCTTTTTCTCTTTTGTTTAAAACTATTTTTGCTTTAACTTTGTCTGAAATCATGAGTTACTACTCCTGCTTTCCTGAAAGCAATATAATGTTGAATTCAAATTTTTAATCTGTTATCAGTTTTCATTTTATGGGCAAATTTGTCCCATTCACATTCTAAGCTATAATTACTTGCTGTATATTTTTCTCCTTCCTATTTTTTCTTTCTATTCTTCTTACTTAATTCCTATCACTGCATAATCCTCTGCTTTACATCTACCCACTACCTTGCTCTCCTATTCTCTTACATTTCCTTCCTGCTAAAAATCTCCCTCTCCTGTCTCCTTGCACCCCCCTTTTTTTCTGAATTTGGAAGATTAAATATATATGCTCTTCCATCTTTAACCCATTCCTGATGAAAGTAAGATTCTTTTTATATTTCTTTTTCTATTTTTTTCTCATTTTTATGAGATATTTGCTCCATTTTATCTAAATCCCACATACATACATAAATACATTTATACATACACACACAAACACACATGTTTATTTGTGTATAAAATTATCTCATTGCATGCAGCTCAGTTCAAGCCTTTCTTTCATACTATCCAGATAAAAATGACAGTCATAAAAACTGATAATATATTCATACATAAGAAATAAGTGAGTTAACAATTGATTTTTAATTTTTACTTTATATTTCTCCTAAATAATATATGTTGAATTTTCCCTTAAATTCTCTTGTTTTATCACAAGTATCTAAAAATCTTTCTTTGTTAAATCACTTTCTTTTTCTTTTTTTTTCATTTAGGATTATTCTTAACTTTTCTGAGTAAGCTGCCCTTAATTTTAACCTCAGCTTTTTTGTTTTATGAAAAACAGTATTTTAAGACCTATGATTCTTCAAAGTAATAACTGCTAGGTATTGTGTAATCCTTATTGTACTTCCATAATATTTATTTATTTTTCTTGTTGCTTCTATGTTTTGTTTTATTTTTTTTTTCTTAACGTGGGAGCTTTAAAATTTATCTATGATATTCCTGTAACATTTTTCCCCCTAGGATCTCTTCAGGTGGTGAGGTGTGGATTTTTTTTTTTCTATTTCTGCTTTGATTTCTTATTCTAAAAACTCAGGATAATTTTCTGCTATAATTTCTTTTTTTTTGTTTTGTTTTGGTTTTTTTGTTTTGTTTTGTTTTTTAGACAAACTGGTTTTACTTTTTTGTATGTGTAGAACATTTTAATAATGTTATACATATTTTTATATTATAGCTTTTTATTTAAAAAAATTATACATGGATATTTTTCAACATTGACCCCTACAAAACTCTGTGTTCTAATTTTTTCCATCCCCTTCCTTCCCTCCACCCCCTCCCCCAGTCAGCAAGTGATCTAATATATGTTAAACACGTGCAATTCCTCTATACATATTTCTGCAAATATCATGCTACACAAGAAAAATCAGATCAAAAAGGAAAAATGAGAAAGAAAACAAAATGCAAGCAAACAACAACAAAAAGAAAGAAAATACTATATCATGATCCACTCTCAGTTCTGTCCTCTCTCTGGGTGCAGCATAATTTTTTTGTAATAGTGTATTGAAATTCTTTGTTTTTTGTTTTTTTTTTAATCATTATTTTCAGTCAGTCCACATAATCTTATTTCTCCTTGATCTATTTTTCCAGATCATTTGTTTTTCTGATGAGATATTTTACATTTTTACATTCTATTTGTAAAAGTTTTGTTTTATTTATTTTTGCATGTGTTTCTTAGGACATCATTAGTTTCCCTTTGTCCAGTTCTGATTTTGTAAGGAATTCTTGGCTTTCTTAAGATTTTGGTTCTCTATTTCAAGTTGGTTGACTGTCTATTGAAAATTTTATTAATTTCCTTATATTGCTCTTATTTTTTTCCCTAATTTTTCTTTGAACACTCTTATTTTATTGTTAAAGTCCTTTTTAAGCTTTTCTAAGCCATCTTTTTGTCCTTGGGACCATTTTATTTTTCTCATAAAAAGGAGTGGCTTTTTTTAGTTCCATTATCTTCCTGAAAATAGGAAACCTGATTTTCTCTATCCCCATAAGAGCTATATATGGTTAGGTTCTTTCTCCTTTGCCTGCTCATTTTCTGTTCATTTGTTGATTTTATCCTATTCTTAACAGCTAGTGGTATGATCAAATTCTAGTTCCTAGCTCTGGGGAATCATGCTTCAAACCTCAGGTCCTTCTTACTGTTATTGTCTGGAGTTTGTTCCTGGGGCTCAACCTTGGGCTCTCCTCTCCACTTCAACATCAAAGCTAGAACTTCAAACACATTGTTCTGAAAATGACCTTACTACCTGTTTTCTACAATGGCTGCAAACTACAGTTGTCCTTTATTTGATAAAACTGAAAGCAGAGGCTCTGCTCACCTACAAGTGCCCCCAGCCAGCAGGATCCATGGTTCTGTTACTGCATTCACCAGATATGTGGTAGCTCATCACCCACAATAGCTCAACTGAGGAAGGTCTGGTGAGCATTGATGCATTTGACATCCTCCAACAATAGAAGATCCTTCATTCTCCTACTTAGTTGTCAGTCCCCCATACTGTCCATGAGAAGCAAGTTTCTAAGACTCTTTCCTAAGACTGCCCCTTTGTTAATTCTCCAGTTGGCCTGAAAGTGTTTGCCCTTCACTTTAGCCAAATTTCTGCCCCAGGAAGTCAGGTCTTTCCTGAGATCTACTTAGGTTGTCTTAGAAGAACAGCTGCTTTAATTTAACTTTTGTTTATTTCTGCTACTCTATCTATTATCTGAGCAAAATTCTGTCATTTTCTGAGGAGGAAATTTGGAGAGTCAAAAGTTTTCTGGCCTAAAAATCTGTCATCTTCCCAGAATCTTCTCAAAATTTTCACTTTAACCAATGCTCATATGATATTGTCTAAAGGCATCAAACCATGATATTTACCCTTCTCTAAACTCCTGCATATCTTTTCAAAAGTTTTACAAAATATGATTATTAGAAGTTACCACAATACTTCACATATTTTCTGTCCCTTACTATGACTTCCCTAGATAAGTACATTAGAAGTTTATCAACTTAGATAAGAACACATTCAATTTATTTCACCATCACATTTCCGTATAAACAGTCTGCTGAAAATATCAGCTATTTTTTTTTAATAAATGAAGATTGCTCTAGTTTATTTTGTGAACCCATACAAGACTTTGCATTTGTTGCCAATTAAAGGCTTCTTTTTTGATTGTCTTATTTCTCTCTATTAAGCCTCTTTTAGACTTTATTATGCTATGTAAGATTCTTAATTATCAGTTCCCAATTCTGATAAATATGGCATTATTGTCTTCATCAAAGTGTGTGTGTGTGTGTGTGTGTGTGTGTGTGTGTGTGTGTGTGTGTG
>JAJPUD010013764.1:27200-43049 GCA_023553655.1 Myrmecobius fasciatus
GCTCCCTTCCACAGACTGAATCTTGTGCTCAGTGAATCATCAGGTTGATTTAGAAGGGATTTTATGTCCCTACACACTTGTGGGTGCTTATGTAAACATATAAACAATATTATGGAGAAAATAATAAAAAAATCATCACAACTATACTTTGACACAAAATTGGACATAAATGAGTGTATATGGCATTATACTTTTTCATGAAAGTGCTTCTTTTAAAAAACAAGCCATCCAGGAAGGACTCCCAGGGAAATCCAAGAGTCCAGGTTCAGAGCAAAGGCAGATGTCACCCAGAAGCCCCTCCCAGGCTTCACTGGAAGGCGTGAGAGTGTCCTGCCACCCTGGGCCCAGATACTCCCACCCCAGAGAAAAGGAGCCAGTCTAATAACCCCACTCCTCAATTCCATCCACACCAAAAAACTCTCCAGTGACCCCTGTAAGCGTTAATCTGCTCTAGGGAGAGTGATACTGCACCTTCACCTGTAGGACTCATATTTATAACAATGCGTAATGACTGTAGCAAAAGCCCTTGTTTCTTCTAGATGTGAATGGACAAGGAAACAAGTGCTCTATTGTATTGATTAAAATAGTTCCAATGAGTCCTGTATCATTGTGTCTTCTATTCTGGATTAGTGCCTTTTGGACAGTAAACTGCTCTGTAATCAAAATGTCGTATATACTGCTTTTTTTGTACAGTTTTGTTTTAATAAAATTTTTTTTAATTTTTGTTTATTTTAGTATTGTACCTATTAGAAAATAAAATGTATAACTGAAAAAAAAACCAAGCCCTCCTCAAAAGACATTTGATGAGAATGTCATGTTTGAACTGAGTTATTTACTCCCTTTGAGGTGCTGAAAAGCTAGATATAGATGCCTACCTTCCAATTAAAATTTCCAGGGAATCCTGGGCCTACATAAACCTGACATTTTCCCTTCTTCTACTAATATTGCTCCTCAAAAAGAAGAAGAAGAAGAAGAAGAAGAAGAGGTCTAGGAGGTAGGAATTTAATTCAGTGAAAAAAAGAAAATAAATTAGTAAAGAAAAAAAAATGGAAGTTTGATGCTGCTATACTTGAGGGTCATTGAATATTTCCCATTCCTTTGTGATGAAGATTGAATGTGTGTGTGTGTGTGTGTTTTGTAGTAAATTTATTTATTTTTAATATACATTGCTTTATGAATCATGCTGGGAGAGAAAAATCAGAGCAAAAAGGAAAAACATGGGAGAGAGAAAAAAAAACAGGAAAAAGAAGTAAACATACCATGTGTTGATTTATATTCAGTCTCCTTAGTTCTTTTTCTAAATGCAGATGGCATTTTCTGTCCAAAGTTTATTGGGATTGCTTTGGATCACTGAACCACTGAGAAGAACCAAGCCTTTCATAGTTGATCATCACACATTCTTGCTACTTTTGTTGTATTCCTGGTTTTGCTTGTTTCATTCAGCATCAGCATTACTTAAGGACTGAATTTGTTGTTATTAAGTCTGTTATGTTTGATTCTTTCTGACTCCATTTGAGTTTTTGTTGGTAAAGATACTGAAATTGTTTGCCATGTCCTTCTTCAGTGATTTTTACAGTTAAGTGATAGCGCCCAGCATCATATAGCTGGTATGTGTCTGAAGCCAGATTTGAACTCTGGAAGATGAGTTTTCCTGACTTCAAGCCTGGAAATGTATCTACTCTGTCACCTAGATGTCCCGAGGTCTAAATAGGGATACATAAGATAGTTTAAATGCCTGGAGTTTTCAAAGAATTATCTGGTTTTCCAACTTCAGAATCCTGCCTAATCTGCAAGGTTCAATATTATGTCCACAAACCTTCCCTTATTTTAATAAACCCAAAGTGCCCATTCCCTCCTTTGAATGATTCAGTTACTACACCACTCATCTGTTTTTTTTATGCCTTCCATAGTTGTTATGCTTTATCTATGTATTATGTATTACATTTTATTAAGCAAGAAACATGTGGTGAGGTAACTTAGAGAAGTAGAAAAGGATATCACTAAGAAAGAAATGCATGTAATTTTTCATGTTTTATTTCACTTTGGTGCAAATCTACTCTAATAAGTAGCAAAAACCCTGCAGGCCTATTAGGGACTCAATACATAACTGCTAGCTGGTTATAGCAAATGAGAGGAATTTTCATGGGAACCCAAAAATCAGCAGTTGATGAGAAAAAAAGAGACAATGCTTGCTCCTAATGAAGGAATAACAACATCACATATAAAAATGTTTCTTGAACCTTTCATGCCTTTAAAATAAATATCACAATTAATTCATGAGAACAAACATGAAGCAAGAGAGATCATTTTTATTTCTTCCTCAACGTTGTGGAAGAGAAAAATGACAATAGGAAAAGGTTTCAGTGAAAATACAATACAGTGCATCTCCAAGTTTGGCTTTTGGAAACATTTCATGGAATCAGAGAGCCTGAGTTTAAAAGGCCTTAAAAGTTATACATTTCATGATCCCCCAATCCATTCTGACACACACAGGACAGTTAAAGCAGCCTAGCTGAGACATCAGGTTACCTTCAACAACAGTCAGAAGGTAATATGTGCTAAGCAAATTAAACAACTACTACCTTCATCATGGTTTTCTTTCGGACTTTGGTGGAGACTACAAAGGATTCTGAGTCCAATAGCCTTAGGAATAGGAGTGCCCCCCAGCCACCATATCTGCCTCCAGATCAGACCCCACAAATATTATTAAGAAATGATCACTTGCTGTCTAAGGGAGAAGGGTGGAGGGAAGCGAGGAAGAAAAATTTGGAATGCAAAAACATCCTTTTGCAAGGGTGAATGTTGAAAATTATCTTTTCATGCATTTTGAAAAAAATCCATTATTTAAAAATAAATCAAATCAAATTTTTAAAAGTTATAACCAAAGAAGAAGAGAAATCATTATGGAGAGGGATCCATTTGTCTCATCACCACCAGCAATAACTAACCAATTGCCACCAATATTCTTACAAGCACAGGAGTCCTGGGAGTAACAGCACCTCTCAATCAAACTCATGCAACCATCATTTGAGGAAGCAACTCTTGAGCAGAAGAGGCCGGAAATCCTTACAAATGCTAAAGAACATATTATATACATACCAATCAAGCCAGCCTAGCCAAGTTGAATTAACAATGAATCCACAGGAAGGTGACAAGTTAAACCATCACAACCACTTTAATCATCATCTCCCTTTGGAATTTGATGAAAATAGCCCTAAAAATTATATCTCAAAGCCTTGAGAATAGCAGAATTTTCAGCTAGAAACTAACAGCCAGAATCTTAGAAAGCAAAGTTTGGGGAGATGTAGCCTAGCAATTGCTCCTGAAGATAGTATAACCATAGCTAAGAACTAACATAGAAATTTCTTCCACCAAATTCCTTGGCATTGTCAATCCGCTCGACACCAGAAAGTGTTGGTTTTATCAGGGGAAATGATATTAAAGAAGAGGTAATACTATCTGCTTTGCCACAGCACTCTTTAAAGATCACAGGACTTTTCCATTTGATTGGTAAAATATTCCAAATTTGTTGTTTCCCCTACTAGAATGTGAATTCTATGAGAACAAGGACTGTCTCATTTTGTATTTTTATCCCTAGCACTTAGTGCAGTGTTTTACACATAGTAAAGAAATTCTTCCCATATTCATTCACTTATTCATTCACCAATTCATTCATAGAAACCCAAACTAAAGAATATTCTCTAACAATATAACTAAGAAGCAAGATTTTAAAGAAATGTAAGTCTAACTTCTGAATCAACTTACTTAACTTTTTAAAATATTTCAATTTTTTTTCCAATTACATTTTGGATTTCAAATTTTCTCCCTCCTTGTCTACCCTCTCCACATTGAAAAGACAAGCAATTTGATATAGATGATACATTCCTAATCATACAAAATATATTTTTGATATTAGTCACATTCTAAAAGAAAACACAGACCAAAGAAATAAAACAGTAAAACACAAGAAAAATAAAATAAAATGTTTTTTTTGTTGTTGTTTTGTTTTTTGATGCAATTGAGGTTGTGACAACTAGGAAATATTAAGTATTTAAGGTCTAATTTAACTCAGTTCCTCCTGACTCCAGATCTGGTGCTCTATCCATTGCACCATCTAGCTGCCCCTAAGAAAAGTATTTTTTAAAAGTATACTTCAGTCCATATTCATATTCTTAACAATTCCACCCCACATTCCCCACCCATAGAAGTAGATAGAATATTTCATCATAAATCCTTTAGAACTGTCTTGTATCCAACAATGATAAGTTTGGAAATATGTATACATATATTCAATTTGCCAATATTTTAACATAATTAACATGTAGTGGATATCCTGCCATCTAGGGGAGGGGTGGGGAGTTGTGGGGAAAATTTTGTAACAGAAAGCTATGTAAGGGTTAATGTTGAAGAATTACCCACACATATGTTATGCAAATAAAATAAAATAAATTAATTAATTTAAAAAAAAAAAAGAAATGATGAGACGGTTAGTTTCAGAAAAGCCTGGAAAGACTTAAATGAACTGATACTGAGTGAAGTGAACAGAAGCAAAAGAACAGTATACACAATAATAGCAATACTGTGCAATGATCAACTGTGACAGATTTAGCTCTTCTCAGCAATACAATGATCTAAGACAATTCCAAAACACTCATGATGGAAAATGCTACCCACATCCAGGGAGGGAACTATGAAGTCTGAATGTGAATTGAAGCATACTATTTTCACTTTATTTTTCTTTCTTGTGGTTTTCCTTTTTGTTCTGATTTTTCTTTCACAATGTTAACTAATGTGGAAATATGTTTCATGTTATTGTACATGTATAATCTATAGCAGATTGCTTGCTGTCTTTGGGAGGAAGGAAAGAAGGAAGAAAAATGGAAATTAAAATCTTATAGAAATAAATGTTGAAAATTATTTTTGCATGTTAAAAAAAAAAAGAATTGTCTTGCATCATTGTATTGCTCAGAATACCTAAGTCATCCACAAGTGCGTTCAAATTAGGCCTCAGAAACAAAATAGAACTGAAGTTACAATCAGCTAAATCATGTCTATAATTGAAGTTTATTGCTTCTTCCTGAGCATATTCTTTATAGCTTCCATCTTTTCTGTACTGGATCTATTGCAAGTAATACTAACAGTACAAAATCAGAGCTGTTATGAATGGCCTTTGTCTTTCTATCTTCCAAGCATAGAAATTTTTGTTTTCTCTACTCTACCAGATACCTAGTAATTTAAATTAGTTGTTATGACTATGGTTTTCTTGTTAATCTCTTAGAAATATTGAAAGTAGAAGATTTAACTGCCAGAATTTAATTTGGGGGCAGATAAAGACAATCACAGAGCAAGAACAAATCTTGTGCAAAAATTAAATAAATTTATATGAGAAACACCATGAAGAAATCCATATTTAAATACAACCATGAATAAACAAGTTGCCAATATGGATGGGCAATGTCATATAAAGTCCTGGCCTTTTCCTTGCTGAGCAATTGCACATGCGACAAAATTATAGGCCCAGGTTGGCAGGAGTTGGGTTAGAGGAATGGAGATACTTCATGATTTAAAAAGTGAAATTCTATCTTCAGTTATACATTTAATTTTTTTGAAATGCAAATCCCAGGGTTCACTTTAAAATTCACTTTAAGAGTGAACTTTAGTGTGCTTGAGTTTCATGTTTTGCTTAGATGTCCTTTTTTTTTTCCTTTTTTAAAAACAAAAGACCATTGGACATCTAAGGAGAGAAAAGATGGGAAAAGAGAACTAATACTTGGAGAATAAGAAAATAATTTGTGAGGCTTGGGGCACAGAAGAAAAAGGTAAGGGAGTTCATAATTTTTTCTATGGCTGGCACCAATTATATGTGATGCTATAGTGTTTGTCTGTAGTTTCCTGAATCTCTTTTATAAGGAACAAAACTAATCTATCATAGAAATCTGAAATTCACATGCTGAATTAATGATTAATGTACTGTATACAAATAACTGAGTAAATACAACAGTGGGTATGGGAAAGTATGCTTAATCTATATGACAGCCTGTCCTCTGGGCAAACATTTAAATAGTGATACTTTGCTAAGAAGCTCTGTTTTGTTTTATATTTTTCAGTTATCATCACCATCACCTTGGGGATCTTAACTTTCCTTTCTCATTTAAAGAAGCTAACCAGTGAGGACCAAATGAAACATTTATAGAATACTTACCATAGTGCTAAGTACAAAATTGGTGCTTAATAAATACTTATTTCTTTCCTTCCTTCCTTCATTCTTTCTTTTTTCTCTTCCTCCTTCCTTCCTTTCCTCCCTCCCACTTTCCTTCATAACTTCCTTCTTTCCTTCATTTCCTTTATTTATCCCTCCCTCCTTTCCTCTTTCATTTCTTTCCTCCCTCTATTCCCTCACTTCTTCTCTTCTTCACTCCTTTCTTTCTTTCCTTTTAGTTGCCACTAAATCCTCTGCCTTTGAATTCTTCTCCTCTTGTATCCCATTCCTTCTTGTTCAAGCCTCCTTTGATTTTCTGAAATAACAAATAGCCTATTTTTTTAAAATTACCAACTAATGTCATAATTGATTTATGTAGTGGTATTACAGTGTCCCTTTTCACTGTGAAATGGAAGTTCCTTGAGGCCTGGAATTGTTTTCTTTTTTGTGATTGTATCACAGGCATCTTTTTCCAATGTCTTGGATGTGGCAAGCACTTAAAAGTGTGTTGAATTGAATTTAAAATGACCCATTTCTCCTTAAAACAGAAAGGAGCAAGAGGCCTGCCTAAACAAAAGGAAATTTCCAAGACAATTTGCCTGCAAAAGACAATGGCAAGAATCATGAAGGTCTGAGGTTCTCACTTCTAGCACTTTGGTTCAAATTCTCATTACTTCTTACCTACCTTTTTGCAGTATTTACTAATTACTGTTCTTGGTTCACTTTTCTCACCACTCTCCTAAAATCCTACATATTGCTGTCAAATTTCAGTTGTGAATAGGTGACTCCCCTACTCAACCAATTCCAATGGCTTCCTATTGTCTCAAGGACAAAATTAGATTTTTAAAGCCAACACAGACTTCAGCCTATCTTTCCAACTTATTGGATGTTACTTCTTCTCCTGTACTTTGTGATAAGATAAACTGGTATTTTCTTTGTTCCTCACCCATGACATTCCAGTTCCCTTTTTACCTCTACTCATCAAGTGCCTTCCTTCCTCTAAAATGCAGCTCAGACACCATTTTCTTTATTAAATCTTTCTTAATCTCCTCCTTCCAAAATTGCCTTAAACTATTTTGATTATATTAGAATTCATTAGCTTTATATTTGTAAGATATATGTGTGCATATGTATATATCACACATGCATGTATGTTTGTATGTGCTATCTATGATATATATATATATATATACAAATTGGTATTTAATACACAAATTGTATATTATTATTGTTTGTATTTATTTCTCCCATTAGCATGAGGGTTTAAGGGGTTTGAAAGTTTGTTTGAGGGTATTAAGAATATAGGTTATTTCAATCTTCATACTAGGATCCCTCTAACCTAGGACAGTGCTTGTCTCATCCTAGGCATTTAATAAATACTTTTTTGGTTGATTTATTGATTGAGGCATTTAATAAATATTTGTTGTTTGGTTAGTTTATTGATCGATAATGGAACATGACATTGGCAGTAAATTGCATATAATGTGAAATCTTTGTTTTTCTACTATGCTTGAATGGGTAATATCCATTTTCAAATTTAGGGTAGTCTCACAAAATCTTTTCTTTGTGCTGAACATTGAAGACAATGAAACATTCCTTTTAAAATAGAAGAATGGCTCGAAGTTGAAAATCAAAGAATTTTTTTGATGTATTTTTTTTTTATTACAATAAGTATTTATAGACATGCCCCATGTCTGATAATAAAATAAAACAAGTAAAATTTTAAAAGTGCATGTACCATTCACTTATGTAGCTCCCCCCAAATCTCTCTTTCAAATTAACAGAAATATATATTCTTGCCCTCCCATAACTCATATCCCATGGTATGTTAGGAAGGAAGGAAAAAAAATTCATTAATAAAAAAAATCTACATGGCAATGTAAAATGATTTCTCTCACTGGTTTTATTAAAATATTTTAAATTGTCATTTTAAATGTCTCACTCTCTGTTGCAATGTACATGCACACATATACATATATATATTCATAAATGTATATACAGATGTACATTTGATTTTAATAGTTGTATTGCCTAAAATTTTCAGCATCAGTCTTCCTTTGAATTGTCATAGTTATCTCTAAGAACAAAGAAGAAAAAAAGGAAAAGAATGGCACTTCAGCAAAATCAACCAATGTATGAACCAAGTAAAATAATGTCTTTATTGTTGCTCTCTCATAGTTCTCCCACTTTTGCAAAGATGAAAGGGAAATAAATGCATTCTCATAGCTGTAGATTGAATTTTTAATTGAATTTTATCATATTCCCAAAGTAACAAACATTTATTTTATCTTCCTTCAACACCTCCCCTAACCAAACAATAAGATAAAAGAAAAACATGAGACTCACAACAAATATTTGTAGTTAAGCAAATCCTCACAATGGCCAAGTCCATAAAGATAATCCCATTGTGTATTTGAAGTCCATCTCCTCTCTGGCTGAAGGTGGGTGGAACTATTTTTCATCCCCAGTCCTCTGGACAAGCAGTTTATCATTGCATTGCTGGAAGTACTCAAGTCTTTCAAAGTTGTTTTTCTTTTTAATGTTTCTGTCATTGATAAATTGTTTTTTTTTTCTAGTTTTGCTTATGTAATTCTGCACCATTCCATAGAGGTCTTCCAATTTTCCTAAGAAATTATCTCATTATTTCTTCTGGTTCAGTAATATTCCATTGCATTCATACATCATAATTTGTTTAGCCATTCACTGGTTTATAGATATTCCCTTAGGTTCCAAAGATAGATATGAGAGCCTCACAAAAAAAGCAGAGTTAGAACTGAAAGGATAGGGCATAGAGGTCATTTTATATATAAGGAACTAACTTGATTCTTAGAAAAATTTCATGTCTTGCCCCAAATTAAATCAGTATTTGAATTCAGACCTTCACATTTCTAATCCAGTACTCTTTCCACTAAATGACTTTGTTTTGTTTTGTTTTTCTTAAAAGTATTTTCCCCCAGTTACATGTCAAGAAAATTTTTAACATTCAGTTCTGTAATATTTTGAATTCCAAATTTGTCTCCTTCTCTCCCTTCCTCCCCTCTACTCTTTTGAAGATGGTAGTCAGTTTGATGTAGTTTATACATCCTGTAAAATCTATTATGTAAAACATTTTCATATTAGTCACAGTTGTAAAGGATGAAACAGATCAAAAAAGAAAAAATATGAAACAGTAAAGCAAATGAAATAAATATTCTTCTACATTTAGAATCCATCAATTCTTTATCTAGATATGGGCTGCATCTTCCTTCACAAATCCTTTGTACTTGAATTATTGTGTTACCAAGAACAGTTGATTCATTCATGTTGATCATCAATGTTGCTGACAATTTGTACAATACTTTCCTGGTTCTACTCATTTGACTTTGCATCAGTTCATTCCAGGTTTTCTGTAATCTGCCTGTTCATCAGTTCTTTTTGCACAATAGTATAGTATCATATTCATATACCACAGCTTGTTCACTCATTTCCCAATTGATGGGTAACTCCTAAATTACCAATATTTTGCCATCACAAAAAGGGCTGTTATAAATATTTTCCCCATGTAGGTCCTTTTTCTTTTTTTATGATCTCTCTAGAATATAGACTTACTACTGATATTGCTGAATCAAAGGGCATGCACAGTTTGGTTGCCTTTTGGGCATATTTCCAAATTACAGAATGGTTTACAACTCCATCAACCATATATTAGTGTCCCAATTTTCTCATATCTTCTCCAACATTTATTACCTTTTATTCTTATCATATTAGTCAATTTGCTAGATGTAAGGTGGTATCTCAGAGTTATTTTAATTTGCATTTCTCCAAGCAAAAGAGTTTAGAGCATTTTTTACGTACTTATAAATAATTTCAATTTCTTTCTCTGAAATTCCAAGTTCATTTTCTTGACTATTTATCAAAGGAGAATGCCTTGCATTTAAAAAAATAAATATGATTCTGTTCTGCATATATGAGAAAGTAGGCTATTATCAGAGGTACTTGATATAAAGATTGTTTCCTAGCTTTCTGCTTTCCTTCTAATCTTGGTTGCATTGGTTTTGTTTGTATAAAAACTTTTTAATTTAATATAATAAAAATCATCTATTTTGCATTTGGTAACATTATTTATCTCTTGATTGGCATGACACTGAATAGGCAAATTAGTTTAGGCAGAATTGTCATATTTTTTAAATTATTATATTGTCTCAGCCTACCCATCAGCAAATGATGTTTTTCCACTTGTTTAAATTGGTCTTTATTTGTGTGAAGTATTTTGCAATTGTGTTCATATAGTTCTTAGGTTTGTCTTGGCAAATAGACTTGAGTATTTTATATTGTTTACAATTATTTTCAATTGAATTTCTCTTTCTATTTCTTGCTAATGTGATTTGTTGGTCATATAAAGAAATGCTGCTGATTTATGTGAATTTACCTTATGTCATGCAATTTTGCTAAAGTTGTTAATTATTTCAAGTAATTTTTTAGTTAATGCTATAGGAAACATCCAAAAATATCATCTGCAATGATGATTTCCTCATTGCCTATTCTAATTTCTTCAATTGCTTTTTCTTCTCTTATTGGTATAGCTGTCATTTCTAGTAATATATATATACATATATATGTTTGTAGATGAGATTTTACTCTTTAAAATCTCTGTATTTAATGATCTTGTATTATATGGTATATTGAACAACAGTTGTGACGATTTTACTTGGAAGATCTTACTAGAAAGGCTCATTTTATCTCCATTGCAGATAATGTTCACTGATGGTTTTAGCTAGATATTGCCTGTGATTTTTAGGAATACTCATTTTATACTTATGCTCTCTAGTCTTTTTAATAGGAATGGCTATTCTATTTTGTCAAAAGCTTTTTCAGCCCCCATTGAGATAATCATATTACTTCTGTTTTCTTATTGATATAGTCCATTATGCTGATAGTTTTCCTAATATTGAACCAACCCTGCATTCCTGGTATAAATCCTGTATAGTATATAATTCTTGTGATATATTCCTATAATTACCTTGCTAGTATTTTGTTTAAAATTTTTGCATCAATATACTTTAAGGAAATTAGGCTATTATTTTCTTTCTCTATTTTGATTCTTCCTGGTTTAGGTATCAACACTATATTTGTATTATAAAAGGAATTTGGTAGGACTCCACCTATTTTTCCAAAAAGTTTTTAGGAATTAACTGTTTTTTAAATGTTTAGTAGAATTCAGCCCTGTGACACTATATTATATTGTTTTCTCTTATTCCTAATGAGAACATTGTTAGACTGTTGGAAGAGGAAGCAACTGCTTCTCTCCCAAACCACAATGTTATGGAGATATAAATGTGGGTAAAAGATCATGTAGGAAGAGTCAGAGAAAAAATAAATGGGAGAAAGTGATGACTACTTGCTAAGAAACTAAGGCTGATCTGTAATCAATAATAGAAAGGATTGCTATTTCCTTATTACTTGTATCCAGCTTCTGGTGAA
Organism: Myrmecobius fasciatus; assembly: GCA_023553655.1. NCBI lineage: Eukaryota > Metazoa > Chordata > Mammalia > Dasyuromorphia > Myrmecobiidae > Myrmecobius > Myrmecobius fasciatus. The sequence continues at coordinate 38,860 of JAJPUD010013764.1, forward strand.
AAAAATCCTAAATGTAAATGCTTATAGCTACTACACAGTTTGGGTAATTCGCTTTGATATAAACAAAGTTGTCAAAAACAATCTATGAAAGATTGTAAGCGTGCAAGATGTTGCAGATTAAGAAGGTATATGACCTGCAGACAAAATATGAGACAATAAGGAGAGAGAGGCAGAAACATTTAAGGAACAAGCTCTTTTCAAAAATAATATCTGTGCATCACCTCTGAATTTCTGAGTTATGTTTTAGTTTATAGGTATATTATATGGGCTATTAACAATACTTGTAAGCTGGTTCCCTGGATAATGAAAACTTAAGCTAAGAGGGCTTTAAAATAATACAAATGTGTGATGACAAGAGAATACAACCACCACAAAAACTGGATCCTGTGGAAGGACCAGACACATAGAGTAGTCATTAATGAATCCCTCAACTTGTAAAGAGGTCTCTATTGAAATGTTGAAGGTTTCTATACTTGGACCTGAGCTATTTCAATTTAATTTTTTATCAATGAATTGAAAAATACATGAATGACATACTTATCAGATCTGAAAATCTTACAAAACTTAGGAGGATAGTTAACATGTTTAATAGTTAATATGGAAAGAATTTACCAGACTACCATATTGGATGGATTCTTATAAGAAATGTAATAGAGGGAAGGATTCTGGGAAGATGGCAGAGTAGGTCAGAAAATTCCAAATTTCCTGAATTTCCCCCACTAACAAAACAAATGATACCTCATGGTGAATATAAGCCAGTGAAAAATAAATAAGGCTGGGACAGAAGAATGATCTTCCTGGGGCAACTGGAGAAGACAGGAAGAGAGACGCCATGGCTAAGATTTAACTGTTGTGAAGTGCAAGCACTTTTAGGCTAGCTCCACAGAAAAAGAAGGATTTGGAGCTAGCCTCAGCCATACCACCTCCCAGAGAGCCTAAAGAGTCAGGGTTCTGAGTCTGGAAGACTAATAGGGAAAGCCAAGCCCAGCTGTGCTGCTGATTTATGGCCCTGGGCAAGAAGGAATCAGCATACCCAGTGAGTGCAGAAGCAGTGGGGCAGGAAAGCTGCTGACCTGAGTGGAGGCCTTGATTTGAGGTTCTAGGCCAGAGGAGAGAATTGAAGTGAAACTAGAGGCACCCTACCTTGCCCTCCAGCTAGTTACACTAATAAATTCTTATTTTAAAAAGAAAAAGAAAAGAAACAAAGGAGGAAAAACCAGACCATGAACATGTACTATGAGAATAGGAAAGACTGGGGTTGATCTTCAGAGAAATTTATTGAAGTTAAAAAAAAAAAAAAGAAAAACAAGCCTCTCCTACCCCAAAAAGTTTTTAATGGATATCTTCCCAGAAAAAAATTTATAAAAAACTCAAAAAAGACTTTAAAAATCAAATTTAAAGATTAAATTAAAAGAACAAAATAAAAAGAAAAAAAATTAAAAATCAAATGAGAGACCTTGAGGAAAAACTGCAATTAAAATTAACTAAATAAATGAGAACTTTCCAAGAAAAACAAAAAGATTATGAAAAACTATTTAATATGAGAATAAAAAATACTGGAATTCATATTCAGAAATCACTGAAATAAAAAAAAAGCCTCTTCTATCGCAAAGAGTTAAATGACTACCTGCCCAGAATGAATTTATAAAATAATTCAAAAAAGACTCCAAAAATCAAGTGAGAGAGATTGAGGGGGAAAAAGATCCAAGAAGAACAAGAATATCATGAAAAAAAAATAACCAACTATAAAAGGAGATCTAGAGTCTTAAATAAAAAAATAATCCTTTGAAAATTAGAATTGGGCAAGGGGAAGCCAGTGAAGTTATGAAACTGAGAAGTAACAAAAGATAAAGAATGAAAAATTAAATGAGAATGCAAAACATAAGAAAAACAACAGATCAAAAGAGAAAATATAAGAATAATCGGAATACCTGAAAGCTGATGCAAAAAAAAAATGAACCTTGACACACTAATACAAGAAATAATCAAAGAAAATTGTACTGAAATGTTTGAACAAGAGGGAAAGTAGAGATAGAAAAAAATCCATTGATTATTAGCTCAAAGAGATCTTATAAGGAAAATACATAGGGATATTATTGCTAATTTTTAAAACCTTCAAAGCAAAAAGAAAATTTTACAAGACACAAAAGAGTAAGAAACAAAACAAACACACAAAAATTCAAATATGCTGCAGCTGCAATTAGAATTGTACAGGATTGATTAGGACTATGGGTCCTAGAATGTTATATATGAACAATCAACAAAACTAGACCTGCAGACAAAAATATTATAGCCAGTACAATTAAGTATAATATTGAATGAAAAAAAGGACATTCAATGAATTCTCAGATTTTTAAGATTTTGTCTCAAACAAAGCTGAACTCAGTAGAAAATTTAACATATATGAACCAATATCAGAGGCTGAGGGTCTCAATAAGAACAAACTGTTTATTTTCTAGAAAAAAAAAAGTTAGGCTGGGAATCATTGATCTTAGACAAAGTCAGACTTAAAGATTCAGTCAAAAGAGAAATTTATTATATGTCAACCATATTAATATTTAGATGCATATCTATTTATGTATATCTATACATATGTGTGTGTACATGTATATGTGTATATCTAGGTATGTGTATCTGTGCATGGGTGAATATACATAAATATATATTTATACACAGAGACGTACATGTATGTGCATGTGAGTGTGTGTACATAAATATATCTTTGCTTAACTGTAGCCTGTTTTAAGGAGATGAGCAGATGAAAGGGGAAAAAAGAATAAAGCAAAAAAGAATAACCTAGAAGAAAGCAAAGATGGACAGTCATGAATATAATGTCTTCTGTTCTATATATGCTTTCTTAGAAAGGAAATTTATTGTCCCTGATGTTCTGCTGGGCACAACAAGATTTGGGTTTTCTTTTTACCTTTTTGTCTGTTTCTTTCATTTTCTATTTTTTTCTTATTTTGTGTTTAAGTTTTAAACTTTTTAAAAAAGATACATAATAGGGGCAGCTAGGTGGCACAGTGGATAGCACACCAGCCCTGAAGTCAGGAGGACCTGAGTTCAAATCTGGTCTCAGACACTTAACACTTCCTAGCTGTGTGACCTTGGGCAAGTCACTTAACCCCAATTGCCTTAGCAAAAAAACAGAAAAGAAAAAGAAAAAAAAGATATATAATACTAATAAATGAAAAAGACTTCCATTCAGATTCCTAAAATCAAATTCATATGTACAAGATGGGCAAGGTATGGACTGCACTTTGAACAGACAAAGTTTTAGTGAATTGTAACCTCGATATAATTTAACAGTGATTATAACAAACAAAATGCAGTAATAATTCATTCTATGGCAACATGAAAAGAGGAAAATTGTGTCTGGGATTTAAGAGGGCAAAGTATTGCTATACTGTGCTCAGGTCAGAAGACATTCAGAGGGTGAGTTGAGTTCAAAGATGCACATGTTCAGATGGGTGTTGAAAACTATAGAACCTCCATATCATAACAAGAAATTTGAGGAAGCATGGTATGTGATATCATGGTATATGCAAATGAAAGAAAGAAACTGAGGATAATTTATTTTAGCCAAAATAATAGAGAAGAGGGGGGGCGGAGCCAAGATGGCGAACTGCGCACAGCTTTCTCTGTGAACTCCTCCGACATTCCCTCAAACCCAGACAAAGTAAGCCTTCCAACTGGTTTCTAAGTGAGAGCACCTCCAAGCATTTGGACTACAACGCACTTCTATCAAAGATCTACTGTGAAAGAACTCCGGAGAAGGTTAGCCTCAGGGGAAATCGGCCTCTGGTCACAATCAGACTCCAGCCTGGGCAGAAGTCAGGGCTGCAATAGAGAGGTGGATTTTGGGCACCCAGGAAGCCCCTGGGAGACGCCTGGGCCACTTTGCTCTGCTTGCGGGCAGGTGCTTTGGCAGATCTGCCTTTGGAAAAGGGTGGATTGAGATCAGCTGAAAACGTGGTCCTAGTGTGAATCTAGCCCGACCAGCTTCAGACTGGAAGTCAACTCGGCAAACTGCCCCAGGGCAAATACAAATCGTTGCAGTTTTCTCTAGTTTTGATCAATATCCCAACTTTAAATCATGAGCAAGAAGCAGAAGAGAGCTCTCACCATAGAAAGCTTTTACGAAGAAAAAATAGAACAGTCCCCAGATCCTGACATTATGAAAACAATCC
>JAJPUD010013765.1:0-34393 GCA_023553655.1 Myrmecobius fasciatus
GGGCAGCAGGGCAAGGCCTCGCTGGAAGGGCCGCCGGTGGAGCCCGCGCCCGCGCCTGAGGTCGGGACAGGGGTCCGCCGCAGCACCGAATCCGAGGTCTACGACGACGGCACCAACACCTTCTTCTGGTGAGCGGCGGGCGTGCGCGGGCGTGGGGTAGGAGCGCGCGTGCGCAAGGGGAGCGCGCGCGCCCCCCGTTCCGGCCGTGGCCCCTCTACCCCCACTCCGGACCACCTGTCGGGAGGTCTCCGAGATCCCGCCCCTCCTGCGTCCGACCCCTTGACCCCCGTGCACCCCTGCAGCGGTGTTCGGAGCCCCCTCCCTTTTTGACCTTCTGACCTTTCTGTGACCCTGGCGATGCCCTGGATCCCTTGTCTCTCTAGACTCTCGAGGAGACCCCAAGTGGTGTGGCCTCGCAAAAGGACAGGGAAAGGCTTCTTGTGGAAGGTCAGCTGCAGGCATTGTTTAAGCGCTTTACTATGCGCCTGGCTCTGTGCGCAGCAAGGGGGATGCAAAGAAAGGTAATAGACATTCCTCGAGCTCCAGACCAATGGGAGTCACGCCCTCAGAGGGGGCACGTGGCAGGCTGTGAGGTGGAAGAAGCGGGTTGGGAAGCCAAGCAGAGCATTTGGTCCTAGATCCTGAACGTGCTAATAAGGTGACAAGATTGGACCTGCCACTTAGCCAAATCAGTTTGAAGCTGGAATGGAGGATGAACTGGAGTGGGGGGACCTACACGGGGGGAGAGTGGCAGTGCCCCAGTAGAGAAGGGAGTATTGGTGAAATGGATCAGAAATGGTACAGAGGTGAAATGAAAGAGAGGGGAAATCCACCAAAGATTTTGTAAGGGGGAGGGGAGTGAAATGGACCAGGGATGTTGTAGGGCTGAAATGGGCAAGACGGTTAGAGGTGGTGCAAAGGTGAAATGGACAGGCACGATACTGGATTGGGGGGTAAGGGAGTGAGCTGGTTGGGAGCCTGGGGGCCCAGGAGCACGGGGCTGTCCTGAACAGTAGTGGAGAAGGGGGGAATGGTGTGGCTCCCGTCTCATCCAAGACACATGCTCACACTGCCCCCTGCGTCAGGTAGCCTAGCTCATGGCCACCGAGAACTGTTGACCGTGGGCATCTTCTCTGGTCTCTGGGGGAGAAGGCCACCGCTCAGATCAGTAATGATGATGGTAAATAAGGCCCAGCCTTTCTAGAGCCCTTGAGTATTCTCAAAGGTTGGCTCCCCACCACAGCTTTGGGAACTCAGAGCTGGTCAGATGCCCATTTTACATATAGGGAAACAGAGCCACAGAAGGGTGAAAAGCCTTACCCACAGCCACAGGACTTCTAAGTGTCTGAAACTAGATTCCGTTGCACTGGTTGACTGCCTGTCCTGTCCTTTCTGACTCTGTGCCCCTTGCTGTGCCGCCTCGGGTATGCCCAGAGGCATCCCAAAGCACAGATGGCCCAGCACCTGCCCTCCAGCTGTGTGGCTGCTAAGGAACGGCTGAGCTGCTTGTTTTGTCGTATGCTCTGCTTTCCCCTCCTTACAACTCCCATCCTCACCCAGTCCTGGCCCCTTCTTTCCCTCCTGCATCCTTCCTACTGTCCTTTTAGGTCTATCCCTTGTACCTTGAACCCCTCTGGGGTCAGCCATCCTCTCTACTTGCTTGGTACCTTCATGTTCCTAAGGCAGAACAAAGCTTCCTCCCCCCCCCCCAACATTCTCCTGTCTTCTCACTCCCATGTCCAGTCTGTGGCTGTGTCTCCTTGCAGACCCTCACTTTTCTGGCTCCTTGCCTTTCTCCTCCCCAGACATCCTCCGCTGTGCCCCCAGAGCTGTTTGTCTAATGGCAGGTCTGACCAGGTCACATCCTAGCTCTGAGTCCTGTGCCCCTCCCCCCCATCCCAGGCCAATCCCAGCCCGCCTCAGGCAGCTGGTGGGCTCCCCACCTTGATGCTGAGCAGGGGCTGCAGAGGGGCACCTCCTGTTGTATATAGGAGGGGCCCCATAATGCTTTTTGAATGAAAGAATACCCAATTGGAACTTGGGCCAGGCAAGAGGAGAGACCTGCCAGGACTCTGAAAGCATTGGCCAGGCAAGGCTGCCCACCTAGGCTTTGATGGGCCTGGCCTTTGCCTCCAGGAGCCTTAGGGGCTGAGCAGCTGCCTCCTGCAAAGGTCTGCTGTGGGACGGCAGTCCAGCGTCCTCCTGGAGCCCACATGGACGCGTCCTCAGCTGCCACGCGCTCCTTGGAAGCCTTCCAGAAGCAGCTGGATGCTGTGGCCTCCCGAGGCCCTTGGCTGCTGGGCTGTGGCCCTGAGAGCTCTTGCTGGATGCATCTGCCGCCGGCCCCTCCGTAGTTGTGGCTCCCGGTTCCTTCTCCCCTGCGGTGCCGGGGCTGGTCTTGTATATTCAGCTGGACAGAGGAAGTCACAGATGAGGGAGGGAGAGGAAGCCTCGCTCTCCCTTCCAGAGGGCTTCTCGTAACCACTTAGCCCACACTGGCCCAGTAACCTCTGCGTCTGAGGTGGGGGTGCGTCTTCTCTCCCTCAGAGGAGTTTGGAGGAAGACGGGGCTTCTGACTGTGGGCTGGGGCCAGGCCCTGGATGGCACAGTGCAGTTGGTGCAGAGCAGTCATGAGTGGGTGGGCAGAGGTGGTCTGTGGCTAGGGAAGGGCCCCCAGGGAGGAGGTAAGTCACTGCAGGAGGGCAGGGCCTTGGCCGATGCTTGGCAAGGGAGGTGCTCGTTGAGCCTTCACCCCCTGGGGTGCCAGTGCTCCTGCCAGCTTTGTGCCCCGAGATTTGCTCAGAGGGCTTAGGTAGGCGAGAGGATGCCCTGTGCTTTCCTCCCCCTCTCCCGCAGGCAAGCTCAGCGTTCTCTGGGGAAGTGGGTGTGAGCCGTGGCCGCCGGCTCCGAGGAGATTCAGCCTTCTCTCTTTTGTCTGCCAAGGAGAAGGGAAGGTCTTAATGAACGAAATGATGAGCGGGTCCCCAGGAGTCGGCCGGAGAGCCGGCCCACAGTCTTTGAAAGATGGGGGAGCCAGTCGTGGGTGGGTTCCGCTGCCCTCGGGGCCCAGGAGTGGAGGCGGGTGGCCAGTAGCTACAGCCACCCGTTTGGGGGGGTTTGCTCAGCTCCCGGGCCTGAGGATTTGTCACATGAGGTGTGAGAGCAAGGCTGGCCGCTGGTGAGCACTTGGGCTTCCGAGGGGAGTTGTGAGCGCTTTGTCCTGGGGGGTCTGTGCTCCTCCTGCTCTCAGATGGCTAATCCCTAATCCCGGGGTCTTGGTGGTCCTTGAGCCCAGGAATCAGGCAGTGCTGGGGGAGAGACTGTGGCCCCCACCCGTTGCTGCTCCTCTCCCTCCTGCAGTAATTGGAAATTCCTATTTCAAAGCTGTCATTTTGTCTGCCAATAGATTCCTTCCCTCTCCCCTCCCCTCCCCCCTTTATCTTCTCCCCTCCTTTTCTTACTCTGGAAAGAGGCTTTCTGATCGCCCAGCTTGCTGCCTGCCCCCCAGCCCCCTGGGGTTCCGTGGCCCACTGAGAGTTTCCTGCCCGGCAGGTACCCCGGGCCTCGAGGCGCCACAGCAGCCTTCCCCCTTTGCCCCGGAGACTCCCCAGAGTCCGGCTTTGATGAGCCTAGGAGCATTCCCAAGGGGATGCAAGGACAGACCCCTCATTTTCCCCCTCTTCCCCCAGGAGCCTGGAACAAGGAATTCTTCACCTTTGGCTGAGTCTGGGGGGGCTGGCTGGGCCCAGTGGGAGGCCAGGGTTTTATGGGTGGTGGTCTGGAGGCCCCTTTGGCTTCCCGGGGAGCCCTCCTTTCTCTGGGCCGAGCCCCGAGGACTGGCCCGGGGCCTTCCAGCCAGCCAGGTTCGACCAGAAAGGGGGCCTGGTATCTAACGGACATGGGGTTCCGTCCCAGAGGTCTGGGTCTGTCTTGAGCGGGAAGTCACCAGCCTCGGTTCCTTGCAAAGGTAGCTATTCTCTGAAAAGTTTTAGGGTTTTTCTCAAGGATTGCCGGGATGGGGTGCAGCTTGCAGGGGAGGTGTGGTGATACCCCTCAGTCCCCTGGCCTTGGCAGTGCCGCGGACACGGCTGCCCGTCAGATGCCCATCTGTATGTAGGTCCGCAATAAGGGACTCACTGGCCCGGACCACTCCTCCCCTCCACCTCAGCCACGGGAAGCCCCCGGCCTCTGAGTTATCTTCTTGCTCCTGCTTCTTTTGGAACGCTTTAATTGGCTAAAATCATGATTGACTTTGCCCCTTGACTCGGAGGCGGGTCCGAGCCCGCCACTTCCTTTGAGACAGCTTAGCCGCCAGTCTGGAACCCCCAGAACCCCTTCCCCAGGGCGTGCATTTTCCCACTGGCTCTTCTTCCTATTGCTTCCCCCCACACCCCCCCCCCCAGTTAAGAGCTTCTTGTGATAAGTGGGTCCTAGCCCCTGAGGTCAGAGCTCTGCTGGCCCTCTCCTGACTTGGGGGGAGGGGGCAGTTACCTGGGAGGGGGCCTTTGCTGCCTCCAGGCTCCCGTTCGATGTCTCCTGCCAATCTGGGGCCTTCAGGGCCTGGTCTGAATGTCCCATCTGGAGGGGCTGTAGGAATGGGAGCCCTGCGGGGTCCAGGCTGCCCTTTGGGCAGATCCTCTCTCAGCCCATGGAGCCTCTTGCTTTCAGTGTCTGCCCTCTCTAGACACGAGCGGCGTGAGGGCGTGGGGTCGGAAGTTTGGGCTTAGATGTAGAGCTGGGGGGGGGGTCATCTCCACCCAGTGTCCCTGGGCTCCCAAGGGATCTGAGGCTAGGTTGGGGGAGGGGGAGTCTGGGGACTTGTGTTGATCATGTGTTTCGGTTTCATGGCTTCCTTTACAAATGCTTACGTTTTACTTTATACGTTTAAAAACAGCATTCTGAGAAGGGGTCTCAGCGCTTCACCTGAGTGCCAGGGGGACAGAGATCAGGTTCGGGAGCCCCGTCTTCTTGAGGGGCTTGTGGGATCCCAAGTCCTCTCTGCCTCCGGAAAGGTGAAGCTAGTGTTACAATGCATTTGTAATGTGTTCTCCCTCTCACCTCGCCCCGGCTCCCCCCAGCAGAGCCGAGAAAGCCGAATCCCTGCCTTGGCCACGTGGGCATCCCGAGGCGGGCAGCCATCTCCATGCAGCCTCGTCAATCCCGGCTGATCATTACGTTGACCGACCAATTCAAGGGAACAAGCAGTCATCGATTGCTTACTGTGTACCCAGCGCTGGGCTGAGGGCTTCCCAAGGGGAGCCCTCCTAGGGAAGCTCAAAAGCTGGGGGAGGGGGAGGAAGGCAGATCCCTTCCCCCTCTTTCTCTCCTCTGCCCTTGCCTTGGCACAGACCTGGTGAATCTTTCTGCCTCAGCCAGTCTGTCTTCCCAGGTCCAAGTCCTACTGGGTATCTCCTGCATTTCAGTAAACATTGGGGTTTCCAGTTATCTCCAGGGTCAGATACAACCTCCCCTCCCTTTCCTGTCTTCTTGCCCCTTCTTCCCCTCCCTGTCGGTTGCACCAGGTGCTCCTGGCGTGGGGTCCCATGGTTCCCCCAGGTCCCAGCTGAGATCCCAGGCCTCCCTCACCTCAGTAACTGAGCGTTCCCCTTTTAGCCTGCTCATGTCTTACCTGTTTGTCACTGTTCACGTGGTTCCTTGAGGGCAGGGCTAGCTTTTACCTCCCTTGTATCCCACTCCACACTGATGGGCCGTAGAGGGTCTGTAGAGTCAGGAGGGAGGCAGATATTGAGGTGTTCTGGGGGGATGCGGCAGAGTGCAGGTCTGAGTGTACCCCAGAAGTCCCTTCAGTGGACATGACAAATACCAGAGTAGCAGCAGCCCAGTTTGGTCACTGTTCCCATTTTTCTTGCTTTTCAGGAGAGCCCACACCTTAACTGTCTTGTTCATCCTTACTTGTGCCCTTGGCTACGTGACCCTTCTGGAAGAGACTCCTCAGGACACTGCCTACAACACCAAAAGGTAAACCTGGGCCTTGGGCCTGCCTCCCCTGGAGTTAGAACCAGATGCAGGGACCGGAGTGGCTTCCTGTTCACCGGGGGTGCCTGCTTCTGTTTCAGGGTATGACAGATCCAGGGGGATAAAATACCACATGTACTTCCCGAAGACCTAACATGGCAGGTGGCTGGCCTCCCTCACAACTTTTCTTAATGTTTTTGCTTTCCCTGCAAAAACATTATTTTATTCCTCCCATTTCACAGATGAGGAAATTGAGGCAGACAGGTTCAGCAGTTTGCTCAGGGTCACCCAGCTAGTCAGCGTCTTGATTTGGACTGAAGACTTCCTGACCTGAGGGGCAGCATCCTGGTTGCTTCACAGCTCCCAGACTCCTGGTGAAAACCCCCAGTTTTCTGGAGGAAGAGAGGAAGGGGAGCCCCTTTGAAATGGAAAGGCCTGGGAGGGAGGCTTTGCAGAGAACCTGGGGGGCTGGTGGCACACAGACAGACCCCTGAAGGGCTCTTTGCTCTTTGTCCTCAGAGGAGTGGTGGCCAGCATCTTGGTTTTCTTGTGTTTTGGAGTCACACAGGCCAAAGATGGACCGTTCTCCAGACCTCACCCAGGTAACTTGCCTTTCCTGTTTGGATTTAACATAGCTGATTTCAAGGGGGGCTGTTGGTGACTGGGGACATGAAACTGTACCTGCCCCAAAGAAGCCCGGGGCCTGTCCAAGTGTTTGGTAAACTGAGGTCCTGGGGGAACCAAACTGCTCAGGGCCAGCCTTGGGACCCGATGCCTCCAAAGCTACCAGAGATGCTCCATGAGATCCCTGCAGAGGCTCAGGAACACCAACTCAGCACGGTCCACCCATCAAGGGAAGTTGGGCTTTGAACTGCAAGTCTCACTCAGAAAGGCTTTGCTTTGGGTGCCCAGGGAGATGTGTGTCCCCGTGTCTGGTGGACATTTAGTAGCCTTTTTTTCTCAGTCCTCTTTCTCTTTGACCTTGGGCTGTGTGATTCTCTGCTCCTTGATCCTCTCTTCTCTTTTCTTCGGGACAACCCCGCCTTCCTCTCTGCCCACTCCTCTTCAGTCTCCTTTGCTGGCTGCTCCTCCAAATCATGCCCTCTCCATGGGCACCCCTCAGCTTCTTTTCCCTCTAAACTGCTTCTTTTGGTGACTTCATTAGTAACTAGCATGCATTGAAGGCTTATGATCTACCTTTCCTGCCCCAATCTCTCTTGTGTCTCCAGCCCTTCAGACATCTTGACCTGGATATCAAGCAAACAGCTTCAACCAAACTATGTCCAAAACAGAACTCATGCTGTGCCTCTCCCTTCACTTCTCCCCTTTGCTATGGCTGGAAGGTAGCATCCTTGTCCCTGTCTCTCAGGTTCACAATCTGGGAGTCAGCTTGGACTTCTCAGTCTCTCACCCCCATATCCAATATGGTGCGCCTGTAGCATCTCTGATTGATTTTACTTCTGTAGCATCTTGTAAATTTCCATCTCTGCATTATTTCTAGTCAGCTTCACTTTTGCAGCATCTCTGGTCATTTTCACTTCTGCAACATATCTGGTTGGTTTCACTTCTGTAGCATATTAGTCAGTTTCATCTCTAGCATCTTGGGTCAGTTTCACCTCTGTAACATCATGGTCAGTTTCATCTCTGCATTATCTCTGGTCCGTTTCACTTCTGCAGCACCTCTGGTTGGTTTCACCTCTGCAGCATCTCTGGTCATTTTCATCTTTAGCATCTTGGGTCAGTTTCACCTTTGTAGCATCTCGGTCAGTTTCACCTCTGCAGCATCTCTGTCAGTTTCATCTCTGCATTACCTCTGATGGGTTTCACCTCTGCAGCATCTGTGGTCATTTTAATCTCTGTAACATCATGGTCAGTTTCATCTCTGCAGCATCTCTGGTCATTTTCACCTCTAGCATCTCTGTCAGTTTCACCTCTGCAGCATCTCTGGTCGGTTTCACCTCTGCAGCACCTCTGGTCAGTTTCACCTCTGCGGTATCTCTGGTCATTTTCTTCTCTAGCATCTCTGTCAGTTTCACCTCTGCAGCATCTCTGTCAGTTTCATTTCTGCATTATCTCTGACCAGTTTCACCTCTTTAGCATCTCGGTCAGTTTCACCTCTGCACCATCTCTGGTCGGTTTCACTTCTGTTGCATTTCCCCAGTTTGCTCCCTTCTCTCCTCTGACATCACCCCCACCCTCTTAAAGGTCCTTATCACCTCACACTGGAACTCTGCCAGAAGGTCTGCCTGCCTTCCATTCCATCGTCCATTCAGCCACCAAAGTGATTTCCCTAAAGCACAGATCTGACTATGTCACCCCCACTAAGTAACCTCCAGAGTTTCCCTATCACCTTCTGCTTGGAAGTCAAAGCCCTTCAGACCCTTTCCTCCTCCTTCCTTTCCTGTCTTACACCTTATTCCCCTTTGGGGCACAAGGCAGGGCCCAGGGCCGCTTGAGTTGAGGGGAAGGTGCTGCCTGCTGGCTGGAGGAGGACTGGGGCAGGGGGGTGGGGGTGGAGGCGGGGGATGGGGCCTGGGGCAGCCTTGTGGGTTGGTGAGTACCAGGTCTGACTGCAGTGGCCCCAAGGTGAGAACAGAGGCCAATATCTGTTGCTCTCTCTATGTCCTCATAGCTTACTGGAGGTTCTGGCTGTGCGTCAGCGTTGTCTATGAACTCTTCCTCATCTTCATCCTCTTCCAGGTAAGCTGCTCTGTCATTGCTGTGCTTGGGACCAACCATAAGGGGGCCAAGGCGGTGTCCTCCCCTCCCCACCCCAAAACTGTCAAGTAGATGCTGACTTGTAGGCTGGGGGGTGGGGGTTGAAGGGTCCCGCCCCACCCAGGAGACTGTGGTCTTTTTCCCAAAGACTGGAAGCCCCATGGGGGCCACTTTACTGAGTAGTACACACCTGTTAGCTTAAGGAGGGCCTTCTTCAGCTAATAATTCAGGCCTGAAAGAGAGCCCTTGAGAGAGATAAGGACCTGGCAGCAGACACTCTGAGTCTCTTGGCAAAGAAATTGGGGCACCTGGAATGGATGCCTCGGATCTCAATGGAAAGAGATCTCTCTGAGATCCAGCTTAGCTGCCCCGCCCCCCAGGAGCTCTCCTGAGGGGGGAGGGAAGCGTCAGCGGAATCAAGCGAAGGAAGATCAGATTCGTGTTCCCCAGCATCTCTGATCATGGACTTTTCAGGGGTATCAGGATTCCCCACCCCCTCAGCCTCTTAGCCTTTAGTACTGACCTATTTGGGAGGCTTCCCCCTCTCCTCTCCCCATTTCCTTTCTCTCTGCCCCTTTTCCTTCTTCTCATTCTTTCCCTCCGCCTTCTCACAGTCACTTGGAACAAAGCTGGCAGGAGGGAGCTTCCCAGGGTGAGCCTCTGTTTTAACATTTAGACGGACCCAGAGCGTTCAGAGTCAGAATCCAGGCCGGGGCCGGCCCTGGTGGGAGCCAGAGCCAGTGGGTGGTCTGCAAGCATGAGGGCCCAGGCAAGGCAGCTCCAGGGCCAGAAGGAAGGAGACCCTGGACCAGAAGGGGGGGAGGGGGAGGGGTTTGTAAGGATGAGGAAGACCCGGGTGTGGGAAGCGGATGAGGAGAGGGCAGCTGGCGGAGGGGTGACGGAGTAGCAGAGAGGTTGGCTGGGACCCCGCTACCGAGATGAGGACATCCTTGTGCCTTTGTCCCAGCCATCGGGTCTGACCCCCAGTTCTGAGCACCCCCAGACCCTTGGGTCTGGCCCCTGGGCCTGGGATCCTCCCTGAGGTCAGCAGCTCCAAGCCCTCCCCACCCTCCCAGTGACCCTTGGCTTTGACTCTGTCTGGCCCTTTGTTACGGCCAAGGTCGGGCTGTGTAGTCCCCTCCATCCACCGTTGGGTGGGACCATTTCTTGGCAAAGTTCTGCCTGCACCCGCTATTGGCTGATTCCCCCCTTCACTGGGTCTTTTTGGGTCCTGGGGCGCGCGGGCCAGCAGTGGGCTCATGCTGAGCTTTTCCACCTTTGAAAATGGGGCCACCGGCCTTGTCCCTGGCCCACAGGCTCCCTCCTGTTGTGCCGTTGGTCTGGGCTCCCCTGGGGCAGGGTCAGCACTCAGGGCTTCAGAGGTGGGCATGAGACTGGGCGCCTGGGGGCCTAGAGCTCAGAGAAAGGCCCGAGGCCGGAGGCGGTGCACCCTGTCTGCGGCTCCAGAGCTTGAGACACCGCGTCAGATTGGGCACGAAGGTGCCTGTGCCCTTTGACCGGTTGTCCACAGCCAGACCTTTTGTGGAAACTGGTGAAAAGGCACCATTGGACATCATGGCAGGTGAAGGTGGCGGGCCGAGCATCCCAGGGACTGGAGGATGGGAGCAAAGGTTGGAAAGGAGGCCGCTGGTGGGAGCACTGAGGCTGATGGGAGCACCAAGGCCACTGACTGGAGTGAAGGCTAGAAAGGAGACCGCCGATGGGAGCACTGAGGCCACTGACGGGAGCAAAGAATAAAAAGGAGGCCGCCGATGGGAGCACCGAGGCTGATGGGAGCACCGAGACCGCTGACGGGAGTCAAGGCTAGAAAGGAGACTGTCAATGGGAGCATTGAGGCCGCTGACTGGAGCCAAGGAGGCTGCCAATGGGAGCACTGAGGCTGCTGATGGGAGCGAGGACTAAAAAGGAGGCCGCCGATGGGAGCACTGAGGCTGCTGACAACCAAGGCTGAAAAGGAGGCTGATGGGAGCACCGAGGCCCACTGGTGGGAGCACTGAGGCTGACAGGAGGGAAGGCTAGAAAGGAGGCCGCCGACAGGAGCACCGAGGCCCAAGCAGAGGCTTCCTCCTCCCCCTCCCTCCCCTTCCCGGAGGCCTTCGCGGTTGCTGGGTCAGTGGGGGGATTCCAGGGGATGGAGCAGGGTGGGAGCGACAGGCCCTGCGGACCCCAAACCCGGCGGTAAAAGTGGAGTTTGTTTGTTCCAAAGAGAGGTCACGGGACTTTTCTCTTGGTCTCTTCCAGTCTGAGACGCGCCCAGCGGTGAAGGCGGCGGCGGCACAGTGGCCAGTCCCATGCGAGGCACGGGAATCCCTGGTGCCCGGAGACACCGCCTCTGAAGGGCCCGACCTCCGCCGTGGGTCACGGAGGAGCTGAAGAAGACAGCCTTTAGGGCCGGGACGACCGCTCCCAGACTGCCCGAAGCGCTGACCCCCATGGGGGCCCCACAGGGACAGCAGAGCAGGGGCCCTGAGCCTCAGGGCGCAGAGGTCACCACAGTAGAGATGAAGGCTGTGGGGAGGCAGGAAGCTGGCTTCCTGAGCTTGGAAGGGACCGAGTGGACCGCAGGGGAATAAGCATCTATTAGCTACCAGCTGTGTGCAGGCCTTGTGCCGAGTGCTTTGCCATTATCCCACCGGGTTCTCACGGCAGCCCAGACAGGGCGGGCCTCCAGCGGCATTCGAACCCGGCTCTTGCTGACAGAAGCCTGAGGGGGTGACGAGGTCTCTGGATGGAGAAGGGCAGCGGTCCGGAAAAGAAGGGAGGGCCACGGGAAAGGATGAGCATCTGAGACTGACAGTCCTGGCAGCACCTGTTAAGTGCCTGCTGTATGCAGAGCGGAAGGGACTGGGCGCGTCACTGTCACTGTGGCCTGAGGCCTGGGTCACATGAGCCCACACGGACCCGGCTCCCAGAGGAAGTGCTCAGGAGAGAGGCGCTCATGGGAGCTGAGGTCGTCCCACCACATGAAGGTCACTGCGGCCCGCGGTCACGCCAGAGACTGGCCCCACTCCCCCACCTCCCGCTGACCCTGACCCTCCCAGGGCAACAGGACCCGCAGGTTCTGGACACAAGAACCCCCTAACCCTCTGCTGAAAGACTGATGGGGCATCCCCCCCACCCCGGCACTCGGGCGCGCCGTCTCTGCTTAGGGGCCTGTTCTGTGCCTTCCACGCGTGCTTGGCCCTGAGCCGGCATGCAGTGAGTGCTTAAACATTGCTGACAGTGGGCTGGAGGGCTCGAAGTTCATGGTCTCTTTTGTCCTTGTGCCTCAAGCTGTTCCCCCTCCCCCCGGAAGTCAGGGCCAAACATTCTGCCTTTAGGGGGCGTAGCGGAGTAAGCTGTCAGTGAAGGGGGGAGGGGCGGGCCTTCTGGGGAAGGGGCTCACCCCCAGGAAATGACCCTGCTGCAGGGGGTGTCTGTGCAGCGTGCGTGCAGAGGGTGCAGGGACAGCTGCTCGCTCCCTCTGGGGTTTGGCGCAGATCCGGGGTGCGGGGCCAGTCTGGGGGGGCCTGGGACAAGGTCAGCTGGGGGTGCCCGGGGCATAGCCTTCGCGGACTCGGAGCGCCCACAGCGCGGCTCTGTTGGTCCCGCAGACGGTGCACGACGGGAGACAGTTCCTGAAGTACATCGACCCGAATCTGGGCGTCCCCTTGCCCGAGCGAGACTATGGCGGGAACTGCCTCATTTATGACCCAGACAACCAGACGGACCCCTTCCACAACATCTGGGTAAGCCCTGGGGGCGAAAAGGGGGGGCTGCGACCCAGGTGGGGTTAGGGGCGTCTGGGGTTGGATTTGAACTCGAGCCTTGCAGTGCCGGGGAGATCTTTAGAGAGGCTAGAAGGCCATTTGTCAGAGGCGTCACCCCCAGAGCCAGGGGACATCCCATCCCCCCCCCCCGGAACACCCGCCCCCCCGACCTCAAATGCTCTTCCTGTCTCTTCCCTTCAGGACAAAATGGATGGATTCGTTCCTGCTCATTTCCTCGGCTGGTACTTAAAGGTAGGGTCCCCCCGCGGCCTCTGGGAAGGGAGGTGGCCGGGGGGCTGTCCCCCTCCCTCTCCTCCCGCCCCGAGCCCGGCCCGCAGCAGGCGCTTCCTCTGGCGGGCGGGTGCCAGGCTCCCCCTCTGTGCCCGCAGACCCTGATGATCCGGGACTGGTGGATGTGCATGATCATCAGCGTCATGTTCGAGTTCCTGGAGTACAGCCTGGAGCACCAGCTGCCCAACTTCAGCGAGTGCTGGTGGGATCACGTAGGTGGCCGGCCCCCTCTCTTCCTCTCTCCTTTCTTCCTGTTTTTCTCTCCTCTCTTCCTTTCTTCTTCTCTTCCTGTCTTCTCTCCTTTCTTCCTCTTCCTCTTCTTCTCTCCTTTCTTCCTGTTTTTCTCTCCTCTCTTCCTTTCTTCTCTTCCTTTCCTCTCTCCTTTCTTCCTTTTTTCTCTCTTCCTCTTCCTCTTGCCTTTCTTCCTTTCTTCCTCTCTCCAGTTAGAGGGGCCCAGAGGCCCTTCACCCAGCCCTGTCTGTTTTGCTCCTGGTCAGTTGTTTGGCGCGTCCTTGGCGTAAATCCTCCTGGACAGGGACAGACACACGTGCCCCTCCCCCTTCCCTGAAGGTCTATTTTCCTTTGCTGCCTTATCCCTGGGAGGCTCAGGCTCCTGCAGCACCCGACCAGGAGCATCTCCCTGGGTCCTCAGGCCGGCTCGAGGCCGCAGCTTCTTCCTCTGGGCAGCCGCGGTCTCCGGACCCCAAGCCCCTTCAGCCGCCTCCGGTCGTCCCCTGTAAATCGGGGCCGAGGGCACCTGCTCCCATGGTCCCAGGCACGGGGTGGGCGCCGAGTCCCCGCGCTTTCCCTCCCGTCGGGGGCCGGTGTGACCGTGACCCTCTTCTCCCTTCCAGTGGATAATGGACGTGCTCCTGTGCAACGGGCTGGGCATCTACTGCGGCATGAAGACCCTGGGCTGGCTCTCTCTGAAGACGTACAAGTGGCAGGGCCTCTGGAACATCCCCACCTACAAGTACGGGCTGGGGCCGTGGGTTGGGGGTGCTTGGGGGGGCACGGAGGTCCGCGCGCTCGCCAGGGTGGAGGGAGCACGCAGCCTGCCGGAGGCCTGGGAGAAAGGGAGGCCGCGAAGGCCGAGCAGAGTGAGGCGCGATGGGATGGGCAGACCTGCATTTTAGAGAAAGGGACGGGAGGATGGACTGGAGGCAGGGGGACGAGGGTCTGGGCTGAGCTTAGGAATGAGACTGCCGAGGGTCCGAGTTCAAATGCTGCCTCCCTCACTTAGCCTGTCCCTGATCCTGTCTGGACTAGATGGCCTTAGGGAAGGGGGGGGGCAGGGGTCCCAGGGCTGTGGAGGGCCGGACGTCTGGGGGTCTCCCCGGCTCCATGAGCATCCAGGGAGGACGGAGGACAGAGGGCTCGAGCTTTCCTGTCTGGGTGCTCGCCCTCGGCCTCGGTTGTTTGGCTGTAAAATGGGGATAACAGCCCCCTCTCCCTCGAGTGCTTTGCAGACCTTGGGTCACTAGAGAAGGGCACCCATCCCTCTGCATTGTTAACAAGTAAAGCTCCCCTTCTCCCCCTCCCCCCACCGGACCTTGGTGCTCTTGCTTCTGCACGCCCTCCCTGTGTGTCCGCCCCTCCTCCGGACGGAGGCGCCAGGGGCTGTTTGCGCGTGCCCCAGCTGCGCCCCCTCGGGCCGGCTCCCCCCGCTTCTGGCTCTTGGCTCCCGCCAGCCCCGGCCGTAGGCTCATGGACGCTGCTCTGTCCGTGGAACGGTTCTGCATCGCTTTACGACAAGACCCCGCGCGTCCCCAGCTCCTAGGCTGACCCTGCGCCCTCCCCCAGGATCGGGCCCCAGGGCCACGTTCCCGTCCCCTTCCTCTCCTCCTAACTCAAGGGCTCACAGGTAGCATCCTGCACCCGTTGCCCTTGGCAACCCTGTGAGCTTGGGGCTCCAGTGATCCCCGTTTTACTCGTAAGGAAATGCGCGCTGAGAGAGTGTGTTTTGTGACTTGCCCAGGATCCCCCAGCTGGTCCGAGTCTGGCCCGGCTCCCGTGTCCACAACACGTTGCCCAAGCAGTGCGCGCTGTGACCGGCTCTAAACTGGGGGTGTGGAGACGGCATCGGGGCGTAGAGAAAGCGACGTCCCAGACCGCGCCGTCTTAGCGGTAAAGGCAGACAAAGCCAAATGCAGCGGCACGGCGCTTTCAGATGCTGCTGATCAAGCCCAGGAGGTCTCAGAAAACAGCAGGATGAGAAGCGCGTGGGGGGAAGCGGGGAAGAGCCTCCCTCAGGAGCTGCGGCAAATCTAGCCTCGAAATGGATTCTGGAGGGAAGATAGCTGAGGGGTGCTGAGCAAAGGGCCAGGAGGCCCTCACAGGTGCTCCTTCAGCCCACTGGTCACCCCCAGAAAGAGGTCCCAAAATGACACAAGGAATATTGTAGCCAGCGAGAAAATCCCACAAGCAGCCAAAAAGCAGCGGTCCCCATCTCAAGGAGCTGCAGTCGGGATCTCTTGGGATTTAACGGCTCCCCCATCGACAGATCAGGGAATAGGGTCTTTTGGAAGGCAAAGAACCCCCTACCCAGCCCAATTGGGCATGATCTTCCAGGAGCAAAGATAGACACTCAGTGCAGTCGGCAATTTCCAAACTTTCCTGAGGAAAAGACCAGAGCTGAGCAGAAAAATCTTCAAATATAAGACATAAAAGAAGCATAAAAAGGTAAACAAGGGAAAAAAAAGATGTGTTATTCCATAAGGTTAAACTGTAGATCCCTGCACAGGAAGGTGAAGGTGACTCTTAGGGCAGTTAGAAGGAGTGTACATGGACAGGGGCTGTGGGTACAAGTTGAATTTGATGTGAAGATCTATAAAAACTAAGAGGTGAAAGAAAGGATTGTCCTGCGAGAAAAAGAAAGAAGGAAATGAGATCGCATGGAGAAGCACAAAAGACCTCTAGAGCAGAGAAAGAGAAGGGAGGAGATGAGCCCTGTTGGAGTCTTAATCTCATTGAATTTGATTCAGAGATGAAGTAAACACTCAGTTGGGCATAGAAATTTATCTCAACATATAGGAAGGTAGCAGGAGAAAGAAAAGGGGTGGGGTGGGGGGTGATGATTTAAGGGAGGGCTAATTAAGGGGGGGCAGTGATCAGAAGCAAAATTCTGGTGGGAAGAGACGGGTGAAAGGAGAGAAAAGTATAAACAGGAAAATAGGATGGAGAGGAATATAATCATAACTGAATGTGAATGGGCTAAGCTCTCCCATAAAACTGAAGCAGAGAGCAGAGTGGATGAAGAACCAGGGGTACGATGTATTATGCTTCAACTGAAGGACAAAAAGCAGGGGCAGCAATCTTGATCTCAAAGCAAAAACATCTAATTGTAAAAGCTACATCTTGCTAAAAGGAGACAATGGAGTCTTCTCAGGGCTAAATATAGGCACCAAGTGGGATAGCATCCATATCCTTAGGTAAAATGAGGAGGCAGCTAGAAGGGGCAGTGCATGGAGCACTGACCCTGATTTCAAATCTGGCCTTAGACACTTAACACTACACTTAACACTTTTTAGCTGGGTGTGACCTGGGCAAGCCACTTAACCTCAGTAGTCTCAAAACAAAAAAAGCAAAATGAGTTAGAGGAAGAAATAGACAGCACAACTATACTAGTGGGAGATCTCAACCTCCCCACCTCAAAACTAAAACCTAGCCACAAAATAAAATGAACAGCACTTCAGAACAGTTAGAGATGATAAATCTCTGGAGAAAATTGAATGGGGATAGTAAGGAATAAACCTTTTTCTCTGCCATACACGGCACCTGCACCAAAACTTATCATGTCATAGGGCATAAAAACATCACAATCAAATGCAGAAAGCCCTTTTCAGATAATGATGCAATAAAAATTTAATGTGTAATAAAGGGCCATGGAAAAATAGATTAAAAATTAACTGACAACTAAGTAATCCCCAAAAATGAGTACTTTAAACAAGAAATCATAGAAAGTTATTTCATCCAAGAGAAAGACAATGAGACAACAAACCAAAATTTATAGGATGCAGCCAAAGAAGTTCTTAGGGGAAATTGTATATCTCCAATGCTTTCATCAATGATTTGGGCATACAACCAAAACTAGGGGAAAAAAAAAGTTTAAATCCCCAATTAAATATCGAATCAGAAATTCTGAAAATTAAAGGAGGGAATAATAAAATTGAAAAAAAATTTTTTGAAGTAGTGAATCAAACCAGTAACAGTTTCTTTTGTGGGGGGAAAACCCCCCCCAAAACATTTGGTTAGAAAAAGGAAGGGAAAAAATCAAATTACCTGTATCA
The DNA here is from genome assembly GCA_023553655.1 of Myrmecobius fasciatus. Lineage (NCBI taxonomy): Eukaryota > Metazoa > Chordata > Mammalia > Dasyuromorphia > Myrmecobiidae > Myrmecobius > Myrmecobius fasciatus. Next base: position 17,045 of record JAJPUD010013765.1, read on the forward strand.
AAAATGGAAAGGGTAAATTGTCCACTCAAGAGGAAATTAAGGCAATGATTAGGATCTGTTTTGCCCAACAGCACGCCAGTAAATCTAACAATCTAAGTGAAATGGAAGAACATTTAGCAAAATATTAATTGTCCAGATTAACAGAAGAGGAAATAAGATACTTAAATTACTCATTTTAGAAAAAGAATAAGCCATTGGTTAATTCCCTAAGAAAAAAATCCCCAGGGCCAGATGCATGTACAAATAAGTTCTACAAAACATTTAAAGAACAATTCCAATATTTAATATATAATACATATATATATATAATATATGGTATACATTATATAAAAATATGTTCTATATAAAATATTTGGAAAAATAGGGGGAGTCCTACCAAATTCCTTTAATGATATAAATATGGTGCTGATACCGAAAACAAAGAAAATTATGAGATCAATTTCCCTAATGAATATTGATGAAAAAATTTTGAGTAAAATATTAGCAAAGAGATGACAGCAATTTATCATGAGGGTAATACACTATGATCAGAATGCAGGGCTGGGTCAATATTAGGAAAACTATTAGCATAGTTGACTGTATCCATAACAAAACTAATGGAAATCTTATGTTTATCTCAGTAGATGTAGAAAAAAAAACTTTGGACATAATACAGTATCCATTCCTATTAAAAACACTAGCAAATATAGTCTTCCTTAAAGTGATAAGTAGTAAATATCTAAAAGTATCAGCAATATTATCTGTAATGGGGATAAGCTACAATGTTTCCCAGTAAGAGGGCAAAGGACCCACGGGTGCAAAAATGTAGCAGCTCTTTTTGTGGTGGAAAAGAATCAGTTGGGGACTGGCTGAACAAATTGTGGCATATGAATGTAAATGGCGTGCTACTGTACAATAAGAAAGGATCGGGCACCTTTCAGGAAAACCTAGCAAGACCAAGTGAAGTGAACAGAACCAGGAAAATGGTTGTACACGGTAACGGCGACATGGGTGACGATCCACTGGGATAGACTTAGCTCCTCTCAGCAACACGATGATCCAAGACAATTCCAAAAGACTCTTCTATCCACATCCAGAGAGAGACCTGGAGGCTGAAGGCAGATTGAAGTCTTGTTTTTCTTTCTTGTGGTTTTTTCCTTTTATTCTGATTCTTCTTTCACGATATGACTGATGTGGAAATGTTGAACATGATTGGGCATAAATAACTCCTGTTAGATTGCTTTCTGTCCAGGGGAAGGAGGGGGGAAATCTCCCAGACATGAATGTTGAAAACTATCTTTACATGTAATTAGGAAAAGAGGAAAAAAAAAAAAAACATTTTTCAAGTGGCTGTAGTGGTGGGGAAGTATCTAAAATCCATGTTCCGTGTCACCCCAGTGAACAGAGGAATAAGGCAGTTGTTCCCTTGTCCCCACTTCTGTAATAGTGGTAGGAAAACATGGGGTACATAGACACAAAATTATCCTTGTGTGCTCCCAGTGGGAAACGAGAAAGAAAATCTTGGAGAATCAGCAGAGAAATTAAGATGATTAATAGCATAGTGACAACAAAACAATAGGAGAAAATAGAAAAGGAAGATCCGTTGAATTAAAACAACTACAAATTGCATAAAATAATCTGGGATTGAAAGCACCAAGTCACATGGAAGATTGATAGATACTATGTGGAGTGAGTGTGTGTGTGAATATATAGTGTATGTATATGTTGGATGGGCATTAGCAGAAGTACTTTGGCCAAGTGTAAGAAAAAGATCTCTAGTTCCCAAGTTCATTTACAGAGTCAAATTGGAGGGAAACGGCACGATTCATTGGGGAGATAGAAAGTCTAAAATCTCCAGAAAGACAAGTTTAAAAGGAGAAGTGAAAAGAGCATTTCCAGAGCTGAGAATCTAAAGCAAAGTGTCTTAAACTGTTGGTTGTGACTCCACATGGGGTCTCGTAACTATTACAAAATTAGGATTCGTTATAGGTAAATAGTGATTTGTATACCGGTTTTATATACCCGGGGTCAGGTGAAAATGTTTGGTGGAAAAAGTTGAAGAAGCCCTACTCTGAAGCAGTGATTAGAACATTTTATTTGTCCGAGTCCAAAGTAGCGGTTTGGCTCCGAGGAAGATTTAAAGGTTGCCACGTTTATTCTTACCCTAAATTGTAGGATAATGCTGAGAGTGCCTTATGCATTCATAACATGACAGGCGCTTTTATCAGTGACTTCAGCTGAGTCCCAAGCCCAGCTCGTTTATTATATATAGTTTTAGATAATTATTTATTACATTCTATTATATAATTATAATAATTCTAAAACTTAAATGCAAAAGGAGAAAAGGCAAAATAGAAGGAAAAAAGAGAGCCGGCGTAGGAAGGGAAGACTTTGCCTCTGTAGCTGCCGGAGCTCGTTCTGTTCCCGGAGGTGGATTTTTACTTTCTTCTTCTTTTCCCCCTTTCCTCCCTCTCCTTCCCCACAAGGGGCTGTGGTTAGGCAGGGATATATTTATGTATACAGGCACACACGGATGCCCCCGCACACGGTTTGCACAGTTGCGTGCACACAAAATGCCCACGTCCGTCCGTCCGTCCGTGCGTCTGAAACAAAATGAGTTCTTGGTTCTTTTTCAATCTGGACTTGGAGGTCGGTGAGCGCCGCCGCACTTTTTTCTCCTAAGAAATCCTCCTGCTCAGAGATCTCCTGTTGGGAGCAGTTCCTCACAGCCCTTAGGCCAAAGGGAGCCCCCCGGCTTTTGTCTGTCTGCTCTATTGACAGTCATGACGGAAGCACGGACGTGGGGGCCCTCAGAGCGTCCCGCGAGCTGCAGGTGGCGCCTCGTCCCTCTGGCGCGTGCATGCTCAGGATTATTGGCTCCCTTGGGGAGGTCAGCCAAGCGGGCTGGAGCCCCGGGGCTGGGCCGCGGCCACTCCAGCCTCCTTGGGGAGGCCAGTGTGCAGAGGCCGGGAGCCCACAGAGACTGGTCTGTGGAGGCTGGAAGTCTGCAGAGGCCATGAGCCCGTGGAGGCCGGCCTGCGGAGTCCGCGGAGGCCGGGAGCCGGGGAGACCAGGGGCTGACGGGTTTCCTGTTGTTGCAGGGGCAAGATGAAGAGAATCGCCTTCCAGTTCACGCCCTACAGCTGGGTGCGCTTTGAGTGGAAGCCCGCCTCCAACCTGCGCCGGTGGCTGGGAGTCTGCGGCATCATCCTGGTTGTAAGGCCCCCGGGAGGCCGGAGCCCCCGCTCTTTGCCCTCGCGCGCCCCCGGCTGGGAGGGGGGTCCCCGGGCCCGCGGCCCGCATGGAGCCTGCCCTCAGGCTGGGCCTCTTGCAGTTTCTCTTGGCAGAACTGAACACCTTCTACCTGAAGTTCGTGCTCTGGATGCCCCCCGAGCACTACCTGGTCCTCCTGCGACTCGTCTTCTTTGTGAACGTGGGGGGCGTGGCCATGCGCGAGATCTACGACTTCATGGACGACCCGTAAGCGAGGGAGGGGGGCTGCCGGGGTCCTGCCCTGCCCGCTGGGCCGGGGCCGCTTTGGGGAAGCCCCATGGGGGGCAGCCGTGAGGTCCCCGGAAAGGGCACGTGGTTGGGGGTAGGAGATGGAGCTTTGGGGCGCTGCCCGGGAGACCCCCCTCCGTGGAAGAGTTGTGGCCAGGGGAAGGCCAGGGTTGGGGGACTGGCAGGGGAGCTAGAATCACCCAGAATCCACCACTTCTCAGCCCCCCCCAAAAAAACCGTGGCCAGACCTCTGCCACCGAGGGGAGCGTCCCAGGTGACACGTCCGGCGACTGCCCTGGGAGCTTTGGTCAGTGCCCGGCAGTGGGGGCTTCCCCGGTGCCTCAGTTTCCCCTCCCTGCAGCTCGGGGTCTCTGTCACCTCCAGGACGTTTCATAAGAAGTTTGGGCAGCAGGCCTGGCTGGTGGCGGCTATCACGGCCACAGAGTTCCTGATCGTGGTCAAGTACGACCCGTACACGCTGACGCTGTCGCTGCCCTTCTACGTGGCCCAGTGCTGGATCTTGGGCACCGTGCTCATCCTCACCTGGACCGTCTGGCGCTTCTTCCTGCGGTGAGCCCCTGGCGACCCCGGGAGGGGCGGGGGAGGGGGGCTGGCCCACCCAGGGGGCTCCGGGCTGCGACCTCCCAGGGAGTCCAGGCTGGCCTCTTCCTCCTAGGGACATCACCCTGCGCTACAAGGAGATCAGGCGCCAGAAGCAGGAGAGCCGGAGTGAGCCGGACCCGGCCTCGACCGATGGCAGCGAAGGGCTCTCTCCGCTGCTGGAGGAACAGGACAGAGACGGGGAGCTGTGAGCAGATGGACCCGGCTGCCCGGCACTGCCGGCCCGGCCAAGGGCCCCCTTCCTCCTGGAGACTGGACTGCTGCCTGGCCCAGGGTCCGGCCCCATTGTCTGGGAGGAACCCGGGCGGCCGGAGGTGAAGGGGCAAGGCGAGGCTTTGGGGTCGTACCCCCGCCCGCAGCCCCCGGCACCCCGATCTGGGACGCCCAGGGGGACCTTCTGAGCACTGCTGCTGGACCGGAGGGGGCGGACCGGCCAGAAGGGGCACAGGCCTGCAAGCTGGTGGAAGGCTCTTTGTCCATCAGTCCCGGCCTCCATTCTGGCCAGGATGGACGCCTCCCGGAGCGGGAGAGGATCCCGTGCTCTCACTTGCCCTTCAGGGGGCTAACACTCCAGGAACAAAGGCATTAGGGGAGGGGTCGGTGCGCAAATAAAGACCGGAAGGAAAGAGGCTGAGGTCACCTTTGTAATGCTCGGACATCTGGGAAAACTAGTCCTGGGGGGCACGGGGGTCAGCCCCCTCCACTGCTCTCTTGTGAGACAGCCAGACTTGGGGACTCTCGGGGGGCCGGGTTCTGCCCCTCTGCCCCATGGGCAGGTGTGCCCGCCTTCCTTGCCAGGTGTGCCCTCTTCCAAGGACTCCATGCTGGATCGGAGCACCAGGAACCCCAGGCGGTGGGGCTTGCCTCCCAGCCCCCTCCCCAAGCCAAGCCCTCCAGCTCTGGCTCTCTCCTGACCCCTGCACCTGCAGCCCAGGCTCCTGAATTCATTAAGCGCGTTTCCCCCTGCCCCGGCTGCCCGGTGCCCAGCTGGTCCCGCCACTTTACAGAAGAGGGAACTGGCCGAGTGTGGCCCAGAGCAGGAGTGAGGGGGGCGGCTGCCCTGGAGGCCGTGGCCACGGGCACCCCGTTGGCCAGGCCCCTTGGTCATCCCGCTAGTGGCAGTCGGGGGCCGCCAGCTCCAAGAAGGGCACGAGCACCAGGCTGGGTCCAAAAGATCTTTTATTAATTAATTAAAGCAGGAAGTCAAGTGTGTGAAGGGTCAGTCTTGTCTCCAAGCTCCTCAAACAGAAGCTGGATTTGGGGGCCCCCTGACCAAGGCCCGAGGGCCTCGAGGGGGTGCAGCCAGATGCCCTTCCTCCTCCTGGATCCCCCTCCCAGGGCACGGGAAAGGGAGTGTGGGGGGAAGGCTCAGCCGGCCACGCGCCCTCACGACGTGATGCGCAAGTTGGGTTTGATCTCCTTCAGGGCCCTCAGTTCATTGTCCACCTCCTCTGTCCAGTAAATGTCAAACAGGCTGGGGGGGGGGGGGGAGAAGAGTCAGGGCAAGGGGATCCCATGGCCAGGACGCCCCCCAGCCCCTGATGCCCAGGGTGCCCTTCCTGCCCCCCAGCCCCTGATGCCCAGGGTACCTCTCCTCCCCCCTGCCCTGATGTCCAGGGCGCCCCTCCTGCCCCCCCTTCAGGGCACTCACACCAGCTGCTCCAAGGTGCAGGTGGGCTGCCTGAGGCTGGCCAGCAGCTTGCGGATGCCCGGGTCCCCCATCCGGTTGTTGCTGAGGTCCAGCTCCTTCAGGGTGTGGTTGCTGAGCAGGACGTTGGCCAGGGTCCCGCAGCACTTGTCCGTGAGCTCGCAGTCCCCCAGCCTGTAGGGGACAGTGTGCCACGTCAGGGCCCCCTCCCCCAGGCTGCTGCCCTCCCCCCGGGGGTCCCGGCCCCGGCCCTCACCAGAGGCTCTGGATGGGGCAGTCGGACTGCAGGAGCCCCTTGCTCATGAGCTCGATGCCCGCGTCCTCCAGTGGGTTGGTGCTCAGCTGCAGCTCCTTCAGGGTCCGGTTCTTCTCCAGGAGCGTGCAGAAGCTGGGGCAGCTGGCCACCGTGAAGCCGCACGTCCTGAGCCTGGGGGGCAGGGGGGAAACTGAGGCAGGGGCAGCTTGGGGGGCTGGAGGGGCTGAGGGGCAGCTGGGAGACAAGAGGGGCCTGAGGCAGGAGCAGCTGAAAGAGGTGAGGGGCTGAGGAGCAGCTGGAGGGGGGGCTGAGATGGGGGGCAGGGGGGAAACTGAGGCAGGGGCAGCCTAGGGGTGGGGCTGAGAAGCAGCTGGAGGGAGGGGCGGGGGGGGCAGCTGGCAGACAGATGGATGGGGGAGGTGCCCTGGCACACCCACCACAGCTCCTCCAGCTGACAGACAGGGTCCAGCAGCGCCTGGCACAGCAGCTCGGCCCCTTGGTCGCCCAGCTGGTTGCAGATGAGACTCAGCTTTTTCAAGCAGGCTTTGCTCTTCAGCACCTGGGCTATGGCCCGGCAGCCCTCGGCTGTGATGTCACACTCCCACAGCCTGGGGGACACAGAGGGGGAAGTGGAGGAGGGGTCTGCCCCGCCCTAGCCCCCTCCCACGGTGGCTCAGCTCAATGGCTGACCGCATGCAGTAGGTGCTTCATAAATGTCTGTGGCCCGTGCCCACCCCAGGCAGCCCCCTGGCCCAAGGAGGCCGAGTCTCAGGCCCTCACCACAGAGTCTTCAGCCTGCAGGAGGGGCTCAGGATGCCCTGGCACAGCTGGGCCAGGCCCGCGTCCCCGATCTTGTTTTCCCCCAGGCACAGCTCCTGCAGAGACTCCTTGGTTTGGAGGACCATGCTGAGGTTCCTGCAGTTCGCCGTCGTGACCCCGCAGCCCTCCAGCCTGTGGCACAAAGAGACGGGGGCCAGTGCCAAGGGGCCTTTCTGTGCCGCCCGGGCAACGGGCCGGGCCCCGGGAGGGACTTCACAGGCGCAGCTGCCCCCCGGGGTCCCTGCCCGGCTCCCAGACTGCCCGCCACCCCCCGTGGCCGGTCCCTCCCAAGGAGCCCGGGCCCCCCAGGGGACCGCGTCGGGGCAGGGGCTGCTCTCTGCCTCCCCAGGGCCCCGGGAAGCGCTCACTTCAAGACCTGCAGGTTGCAGTTGGGGTCCATCAGGCCCTGGCAGAGGAGGAGCACCCCGGCCTCGCCCAGCTCGTTGTTGTTCAGGGTCAGCTCCTGCAGGGAGTTCTTGGCTTTCAGCACCGAGGACAGGGCTTCGCAGCTGGCAGTGGTGAACCCGCAGTACTCCAGCCTGGCCGAGAGGACAGAGGGCACTGAGGCCCCGGGCCCCCGCAGACCCTCCCCGGGTCTGTGCCCCCCTGGGAAATGGGGGTAACGGCTGCAGCCGCCTCCCCTTTCAGGAGCCCTTGGCGCAGCCACTGTTGACTTGTTTCTGCCTTTGCTGCCCCAATTGCTATTGATAACTCCACAGATAACTCCCCCCCCCTCCCCAATATCCACCAGGGCCTAATACTGATTTCCCCTCTGCTGCCCCCTCCCCTCGTCTGCCTGTGCTGGATCCCAGCAGGGCCGGGGAGGAGCCGCCTGGGGGGGCCGGGGGGAGGGGGTGCTGGAGGGGGGGCCGAGGGGGCCCCCCTCGCCCTGGGACTCACTCCAGCCTCTGCAAGTTGCACTTGGGGTCCATCAGACCCTCGCAAAGCAGCTTCACGCCCTCGTCGCCCAGGTGGTTGTCGCTCAGCTGCAGGTCCGTCAGGGTGGATTTGGTCCGCAGCAAGGCCGGGATCAGCTGGCAGCTGGCGCCCGTGATGTTGCAGTTCTGCAGGCTGGCAGAGGGGGGACAGAAACGGCGGCACCCGGGGTCAGGGTCCCGAGACGGGCGTGGGTGGGGAGGAGCGGGGGGTCTCAAGCCCGGCAGGGGCGGCTCCTCTGGTGCCCTCAGCCCAACCCAGCTGAGAGGCTCCGGCGCATTTAGGGTTAGGCGCTCACCTGAGTTTCTGGATCTTGCAGGTGGGAGTCTGCAGGCTGCTCAGCACCATCTGCACCCCCGAGTCCCTCAGCTCGTTGTTGGCCAGGCTGAGTTCCGTCAGGGTCAAGTTGTCCTGGAGCACGGAGCTGATTTTGGCGCACATGGCGTCCGTGAGGCCACAGTCATCGAGCCTGAAGACAAGGGCCCGGTCAGAAGTGAAGCGTGCCCAAAAAGGGGCCCCCCCGAGAGGCCGTGTGGCCTGGGACCCCCAAAGGCAAAAGGGCCCCCCTTTCCGGAGAGGCCCCGGGGGCCGTCACAGCAGGGGGAACAAGGCAAATGGGGGGGCAGGTCAGAGGCCCTGGGGGAGTCCCTACCTGATGATCCCATACTGCTGCATAGAGGGCAGAAGCTCCATCCAGCGGGCAGTGCTCAGATCCTCACACTGAATGTCCAGGCTCATGGTGGCCAAGGGAGTGGTACCTGCAGAGGGAGATGGGTAGGGGCAAAGTCAAGGTAGTGGGAGCTCCCCAGGAGTCAGAGCCCCCAGGGTTGGAGTGTCCCAGAGTCAGGGCACCCCAGGAGTGAGAACCCCCAGGAGTCGGAGCTCCCCAGGAGTCAGAGCCAGTCTGTTGGGAGATTTCACCTGTTGAGCTCCAGGACTCACACCCACAGGCTCCGCTTGACTGGGCAACGAAATCAAAGGTCCCCCCGCATCAGGACCAGCCCAAACTAGGCCAGGTCAGTGATGGGGGGGCCATGCTCTGGACTCGCCTCCCCAGGAGCCACACCGAACAGGGCTCTGAGGCCAGGAGGCCCCCAGCACGAAGTGGGGAGAGGTGGGGGGCAGCCAAAACCTGCCCCACGTCTGCCCCGATTGAGTTGGCAGCACTTATGCGGGGAGGTGCTCAGGGACCATTCCCTCCCCTCCATCAGCCAACAGGACGGACCTTCCCCACGGGGCCGGCCGCCTCTCCTTGATCAGTGGCCCCCTTCTCCAAGCAGGGACCTGAGCCACCCAAGGAATCGGGAGAGGGGGCCGGCGGGCACCCCCGTTCCCCGGAGGCAGTCCTATGGATGCTGGGGAAGGGCAGGTAAGTAAAGGCTTACATAAGTAACGAAAATGGAAAAGAGAGGAGGGGAGACCCCAAAGTCGGGGGCAAGAAGCAGAAGGCCGAGTCCGGGCCCTTGGGGTTAGGACAGAGGCCGTCTGTTGTGTGGCTCCAAGGGCCCCGTACCCCAAGCCAAGCCTAGGAAGAGAGAGCACTCCCTGGCCCAATCCAGTGAGTCATTTGGCGCTCAGGGGCCTAACCTGGCCCGGATGGAGATCCCACATAGCCAGCCTCCACTTGGAGGCCTCCAAGGTCCCCCAGGCCCTGAACCTTGGGGCCGCAGCAGCCTCAGAGACTGGACAGTCCCAGGGAGAGGAACAGGTTTGGGGGGGGGCGCAGAAAGGTCAAAGGCCTGCTTAAGGTCTCTGGCCACCTTCCAAGACAGACCCAAGAACTCCAGGCAGGCAAATCCACACAAACAACCCGAAGAAGCTCAGGGAGATGCAAAATACCACATGGAGGGAAGCAGATTTCAAATGGGGGGGAAATTAAAAACCGCCGGAGGAGCCAAAATTTGGTCTGTTTTCCTTGTCTCAGAAGGGGGAGGGGGCCACTCCCAGTCCCCCAAGCACCTGCTGCTTAACTGATTTGAGCTGGGCCCCACCCAAAGGGGACCCCTCCCCAGGAGTCCCTGGGGCTTCAAGGCAGTAAAAACCTGATTGGGACGGCCAGCTCCCAGAGCTCAGGAGGCAGAGAGGATCAGGAAGGCCCATCCAAGGGGGGGGGGGGGCAGCCCATAGCCTTCCCTCCTGCAGTCTGCAAGGGCCTCGGGGGTCCCAGGCACGCACTGCCAGCCCCCCCACCCCCAGCTCTTACCCAGGGTCTTTGGCACAAGTGTTGGCCCGATCCTTATTAAGAGCGCTCGCACCCCTACAGATATTAGGCTCGCTTTCTTGATTGGTTAAATTTCTCCCTCGACCTGTGCTCCTGGCTAAGGCAAAGAGCAGCGGACAATGGCATCGCTAGGGTAATGGGCCCTGGTGACCTGTTGCTGTTGTGGTTCAGTTGTGACCCCTCCCCTCTCTGTGACCCAATTTAGGGTTTTCTGGAGTGGTTTCCATTTCCTTCTCCAGCCCATTTTACAGATGAGGAAACTGAGGTACACGAGGGGAAGTGACATGCCCAGAGTCTCACAATGAGGAAGTATTTGAGGCTAAATTTGAACTCGGGTCCAAGGCCAGCACTCCTTTCCCTATGCCCCCAGCTGCCTAGCGGAACCTAGCAAAGATTGCCGTTTTGGGGGCAAAAATTAACTACTTGACAAAAACTGCTGGGAAAGAGCTGTTTGGCAGAAATTGGGCCCAGCCCAACATCTCCCACCAAGTACGGAGGGGAGCTCCGAGCGTGGGCAATCTAGACCTAAAAGGGCGGCATCCTAAGCAAGGATGTAGATAAGGGGTGAGTTTCCCACCATACAGGAGGCCAAACAGGAAAGGGGGCAAGCCCTCCAGGCTCCCGGAGGTCTGGTCCCAGCATCCCCCCACGGCCCCCCACCTGGACGCCTCCCAGGCAGGGAACACAAAGCCCCAAGAGGGGAAGGAGTCAAAAGGCGGCCGGATCCAGGGCACCTTCAGACACGGTGCCGGGGCCCACAAGGGAAAAATGCCCTGGGGCCCCCCCTTGTAGAGGCCAGGAGATGGGGCCCCCTCCCTTGTTGCTTCTCCCGGCTGCTGAGTTAGAGAAAGGGCAGCCAAAGACACGGCTAGTGCACCCCCCACTCGGTGACTGAGGGAAAGGCTGAGAGTGCTCTCCTGGGGGGGCCGCCCCTGGCCCTGGGTCTGCTGGCTCCCCCTCCAACCGGCCCTCCCTCAGGACCCACAGCCTCCCCCTCTCCCTTCCCTTCTAGCCAAACTGGCCCCTGCGCCCCAACTTTTGTACTTGCTCCGCCTGACGCCTGGTGTGCCAGGCCTGGCCTCTGGCAGAGGAGTCAGCCCGGGTGGAGCCGGGCCCGGATGGCCACCTAGGAAACCTCCCGACTCTGGCCTCTTTGGGGCAGTCGGTCCAGAAGCAGAGCACAACCTTCCATGGGCCTCCAAGACCGAGCGAAACTGGGGGGCCCTCCCCCGCAGGCCCTCCTCATAGGGGCCTCCTTCCTCTTCCCAAACTACATCACCGGGCACCCACCTGGCTAGGGCTGTCTCTCCCCAAACCCTCTGGGCCGGCCTTCAAGGCTTTCCTTCTTAGTCCTGGCTACAAAGGACCCCTGAAGTCTGGTTTAGCCGGGTCTGGAGGCTGCCTCCCCTCCCCCAGCAGCTACAAGCAGACCCGGAGCTGCCCATTTCAGAGCAGCATCCTCCTCGGCCAGGTGTGAAGGAGTGGGGGGGCTCGAGGAGCCCCTGCTTACCTGCACTTAGGGAGGAGAGCCACCAAAGCACAGGAGACCCGGGAGCCAGGCAGCAGCTGCTACCTACTCTAGGCCGGGGATGTGACTCAAGTCCCATGACTCAGACTGCCCAGCCTATGACTCCTCCCCCAGGACCCCGCCCTCCAGGGGTAAGGGGGGGCCCAGAGCAGTGCCCCTAGACCATCCCTGGGAGGAGGAGCAAGGGGGAGGACAGAGAAAGCAACATGTGGGTAGAAGGGGCGGGTCCACCCTGGAATGCCCTTTGGGGTGGGGAAGGGAACTCAGATCAGAATCAGGAAGGCCCCAATTAAAATCAGATCTCGGATAAACCTGGGGGCGTGGGGGGGGAGGGCACTGGGTCCCAAGAGAGAAACTGGAAAATAATGCTTGCTGGTTATCAGCCACTGCTGTGGCAGGGGCTTTACAGAAGGGGAGACTGAGGCTGGAAGTGCAGCCACACCCAGCTGAAAAGTCCCAGGGGGAGGGGGGAGGCCCACGCCTGCCACTGGGCCAGGCCAGACCTGACCAGTCTCAGGCCGGATAACCACGTGTAAGTCCCTTTACTGTCAGCGCCTCCCTTTCAGGGATGTTTGGGAGGACCAAGTGAGAGTCTGTAACCTGATTACCGGGGTGCCTGCCAGCGACGGAATCGAATAAATGGCGGGTTCCTCCGGCTCAGACCAGCGGGCAGAACAATAGCACCCCCCCCAGATGCTGCCCAATATGCCCTTTTGATGAACTTTGCCCCTTGACTTGGACATGGGTTCAAGCCTGCAAATTCTTCTGAGACGCCCGTCTGCGACCCCCAACCTTTTGGGGTCCCTTCCTGACCTCAAACTTTGACCTCCAGACCAGAGGCAGCAAAAGGTGAGCGGCACCCCCCCTGCCTCTGACCTCCTATCCAAGAGGTCCCTACTCCACAATGTGATCACGGGGTCTCTCACCTCTGACCTCCCCAAATCCTGCTCAGCTTAAAGGAAGACCCTGAACCCAGCCCTCCCGCCCCGAGGCGGGGGTACCTCTCAGTCTCAGTCCCAGCGGCCCCTGGGCAGCCCAGGCTCTGGACGGGTCCCGCCTCCGCCGGCAGAGTTAAATTCGCTCTTTGGGGGGAGGGGGGCAGGGGAAGGAGGGGGGGCAGTTACCATCTGAGCCCGAGACCCGGCCCCGGAGACATCTGGGCGCGGGGCCGCCCCGGGGGGTCGGCAGCTGCTGGAAGGACGAATCGGGGGGGCCCCGTGACCAGGGTCCCGAGAGAGTGGGCGGCCCGACCAAGGAACTCCCCACCTCGGCCACCGCCGCAGCCCCAGCTGCCAGATCCCGGAAAGTTATCCCACCTTTGCACCTCGCAGTACCCGGGCTGAGGCGTGGGAGCGACCTGGGGCGCGGAAAGAAGCCCCTAGCTACGGGCACGCGCTTTGCGTGGAGGGAGGGGCCTTACACTCGCGAGGCGTCCCGGGGCACGCAATGGCCTCACGCGGGCACTGCGTGTGCGTGTGCGTTTCTGCGCGTGGGTGGAGAAGCGCGAGGCCCCGCCCCAGCAGCGCGTGGAGGGGATGGGGGATGGGGGAACACTCCCGTCCCACGTCCCCCAGTGTCCCAGATTCGGGTCTGAGGGCTCAGAGAGGATCCAGGCATCCGGCAGGACCGGCCCCCGGCAGACTCACCTCCGCCTCGCTTCTCCCTCCCTCCCTCCCTCTGGGCCGCGTCGGGCCCAGAGTTCCGAAGCTACAGTACCGACGCACTCGGGAGGTGGCCCGAAGCTCTACTGGGTCTGTTAACCTAGTCCCGGGGCGGGGCCAGAGCGGGCGCCCCGGGGGGAGGGCCTGTGGCGGGAGAGGGCGGGGTCAGAGCTTGTCTCCGGCCACTCTCGGGCCGCCTCTGCGGTTTTCCCGAGTTACTTTGTATCGCGTGTATAATAACTTTGTATCGCGTGTATAATAATTTTGTGTTACTTTGTATATCCCAAGCCCAGCCGACTTGAATGCCCCTGAACGCTGGCTGGAGGCTTGGCCCAGTCGGCTGGCTTTGAGAGCTGGAGCTTCCTGGGCACAATTCAAGCCGGCCAACGTTTCCTATACTTTCAGCTGTCGGCCGGTCTTCCTGCTTGACCCTGGGGAGCACCCTGTCCTTCTGGATCCTCTCTCCTCCTCCTCCAGGATCCTCCTTCCCACTTCTTTCTCCTCCAGGATCCTTCCTCTCTTCTCTCTCTCCTCCTGGATCTTCTATCCTCCCCTCCTTCCCGATTGCTCCTACTCCTCTCTTAGGAGTTCATTGTCCGAGGCCTTGCCCCACTGTCTGGGGGTGTCGAGATCTGTTCTGGACTCTCTGGCCTGGATTCAATCTCTCTTCATGGTGTCGTTGGGCTTCAGTTAGCACCCTTCTGCATATGACTCCTGAATCCCCTCAGGCTCCTCAACTCCAGACCTACTTCATCCTCTGCCTGGTGGGTATTTCCAAAGACAGCTTAAACTCAACGTGTCCTAAACTGAACTCATTTTTTTCCTCGCAGGATCTCTTCTAGCTTCCCTCTGTCCCTCCGTGCAAGGTCCCACCATGCTCCCAGTCGGCCACATTCAGCTTCAATATTAGCCTGCCCCCCTCGTCCCTCTCCCTCATCCCCCAGAGCTGGCCAGAAGATAAGGCTTGCTATTTCAGCCCAGTGTTAGGCCCGGTCCCTTGGCCTACCTCCCCCATGTTGAGCACTGGCAGACTGATGTTACTAGTGATTCTGGATACTACTACTGATACCTCTGACTAATTTGGATGGAGAAGTGAGTGACTGGGGTGAGCTGGGCTGTGGCCAGAGAACATGCTTCTGGCTTTTGGGAAGTGGGCAGGGAAGTCAGCAGAAGACATCAATGACCCAGCAGTGTTTCTATTGGGCCTATATCCCAAAGAGATCTTAGAGGAGGGAAAGGGACCGAACCTGTGCACAAATGTTTGTGGCAGCCCTTTTTGTAATGGCTAGAAACTGGAAACTGAGCGGATGCCCTTCAATTGGAGAGTGGCTGAATAAATTATGGTATATGAATGTCATGGGATATTATTGCTCTATAAGAAACGACCAGCAGGACGATTTCAGAGAGGCCTGGAGAGACTTGCAGGAATTGATGCTGAGTGAAACAAGCAGAATCAGGAGATCATTACACACGGCAACAACAAGACTGTATGATGATCAATTCTGATGGACGTGGCCAATTGTTCACTGAAGACCATATACACTCAGAGAGAGAGATATGAAATATGCACCACAACATAACATTTTCATGCTCTCTATTGACATTTGCTTGCATTGTGTTTCCTTTCTCTAATTTTCTTTTTTTTACTGTAGATGGGATTTTTCTTGCACAACTTGTCAAGTATTTCAACATTATTAACATGTAGTGGACTTCCTGCCATCTAGGGGAGGGGAGGAGACTGGGGGTAAAATTTGTAACAGAAAGCTTTGTAAAGATCAATGCTGGGGAACTACCCATACATATGTTATACAAATAAAAAGCTTTAATTAAAAAGAAAAAAAAAAGAAGACATCTATGGCGCTGTTCGAGTCCAGCCCAAGTCCAAAGGGGGTTGGATACACTGCCCTTGTTTGTGACTCGAAATCATCAAGGAACTGGGAGGGAGAGAAGCTTCCCAGTCTTATTAATCTTGCTTCCCTGCTCCCCCATGGAAGGAGAAGGGGGAGGGGGTGAAAGCCCCTGCCCTGTCTCCATACTCCCTTTTCCTTGAGGCTGGAATAGATTGAGAGGGGGGCAAAGTAGAGAATGAGTCAGAGGAGGGAAGGCCTTCCCCCCCACACACACTCCAAAGAAACAGGAAAAACTTTTACATAAAATAAAATTTAAATAAAAAAAAAGCCTCCCCCCCCCTTACAGGCCATCCTACCCACTGCTGCCAAAGCCACCTTTGAATGAAGAGCTGATACTTCCTATTGAAGCAACTCCAGTGCCCCCGGAGAAAAGGCGCCCTTCTGTTCAGCACTCCTTTCCCTTCTCTTCGGGCCACTCAAGCAAGCCTGATCTCCGCTCCCCAGCCAGGACCCTCTGGCTCTCACCTCCTCGGCTCTGCACTGGCCACCTCCAGGCAGGTCTGCACCCCCGAACCCCGAGCTTCCTCAGGACTTTCCTGCCTCCTGGAGCTACAGGCTGGAGGTTTGGCCAGAGAAGGGCCGGGAGCCTTTGCAACGCGGGGGACATCGTGCTTTATCTTTACACGCCCAGTGCCCAGCAAGGGCCTAATCCGTGCCCAGGGATTGATTGATGAGCAAACCCCACGGCTCTGCCGGGTTTGCCCTCATCCCGGGCACTTCCATCTGTGGAATGGGTACAGGGACGGTCTCGCACTTCCCCCTATCCGGACTCTACAAATGGCCGTCACCTCCCTAGCTCTGTCCACCGAGATCTGTATCCTCCCTGTGTCTTGGGCTTTGGGAGAGGAAGGCGGAGGCAAAAAAGGGCCGAGGCCGAACTACAACTCCCCGCGGGCCTCGGGGAGACGAATCATTGCGCATGAGTCCAGACCTCGACCTTTCTGGTCTGACTCCACTAGGAGGCGCTGCTGCTCCACTGGTGGGCGGGGCGAGGGGACGGAAAGGGGCGGTAGGGAGGGGCAGAGAGGAGGGAGAAAGGGAGAGCAGTGAAATGGGGGCGAGGGGGAGGAGGAAGGGGGCGGGGAGGCTCCTGCTCCGCCCACAGTCTGGAGGGGGAGGGGAGAAGGGGGGGGGAGGCGGAGGAGGGGGAGGAGGGCGAGGGCGGGGGATGCTGGGCTCCCCGGAGCCTTCTCCTCCGTCTCGGCCCGAGGTTCCGGAGCTGAGCGGCCGCGGCCGCCTCCGCCTCCGTCTGGGCTGCTGCAGGTAAGAGAACGAGCCAGCCCGTGGGGGAAGGCGGGGAGGAGGGGAAAGGGGGAGCCGCGCGTGGCTACGTGGGGACGCCGTCCCCCCCTCGCGTGGGAGAGCTGCGGCGCGGCTGGGTGTGACCCCGCGAGCTTCTGGGGGACTGTGGGGGTGAAAGCCTGTGTCTGTCGGGGCACAGCAGGGGCCCAAAGCCGGCCCGGCCCCTCTGTGCCAGGGGCCTGGGGGATGGGGATGCGGAGCTCGGCTCCGAGCAGGACTTCGTCTGTGGCCCACGTGTGGCCAGCCCGCTGCGGTGGGCAGAGCTCGGGAAAGGGGCCAAGCAGTCCCGGTGCCTGGCTCGGGCTCGGGCACTGCGAGGTTCGTGGGCTCATCCCTCTCCATCCCAGGGCTCCCCCTGCTTCTGGCCCTGAGCTCCTGGGCGCCTGCCACCTTTGTGGACATCCTTGACCCCAGGGCCTTCTGGGTATCCCTCTAGCGAGCTCCCCTGTCCTCAGGACTGGCTTCCAGTCCTGGCATGGGGCAGGAAGGTGGCTCCCAGATCGAGGGGGAGCCTGGCCCCCTGGGGCCTCGTGGGACCTGAAGTTTGGGGAAATGGGCACCCCTAGGGAAATCTTTGTAACCCTGGCCTGCCATCATTGCCCAGTGCTGGAGGCGGTGTTCTCCTGAGGCTGCGGAGACCCTAGTTCTCATGTGTGATTGTGGTAGTCACTCTCTCTCCCCTCAGTGTCAGGCTTCTCTCCTCTCTCCCGTCCAGTGAAAAGGAAATCGGGGGGGCCTGTGCTTGTTGGAGAAGACTGGGGGAGAGGTGACCCGAGCGCAACACCAAGTGCAAATGAACTGGGGGGAGGGGGGCAAGATCATGTGATGTGATGACGTGTGGTTCAGTGGTTAGGGCCTTGGAGAAGCAGCAAGTTCTTAGCCCCGATCAGCCTCAGAGGAAGGCCATAAAGCCCCTAATGTGTGTGTCAGGAAATAGGAACCGAGGCGACACTCTAGCCACCCCCCC